>CM076579.1:310397480-310491211 GCA_034641835.2 Pinus albicaulis | reverse complement strand
TAATCATCTTCAAACCCAAGTTGTTTCCCTTTCCTTTGCTGTAAGTTGTTTTCATTCAGAAGTAGATAGTCTACCTCATTAGTATCTTCTACTGATAAATATTTCAACACTCCTGTAGAAGTGCTAAATTTTTTCCATTTTCCTCATTTGCAGGTCCTGAATTGATAAGAAAAACTTATTTGGAAATTTTAGGTCCTTCTTGAATAACCATTTCTTGAAATTATATTACATACGAGCCAGATTCTAGCAAAGGAAAAGCAGTGCTTGAAACATCCAAGGATGACCTTAAACAATGTAAAACCCTAATGACCTAATGGGGTTGTCCTTTGACCTGATTTTGACTGAAACTTGGCTTGGAGATTTTTAAGTGAAAACAGAGTATTGTTATAGGTTATTATGCCTAAAGGGACATGGGAATGAGTTGGCTATAGAAAACCCTAAAGGGAGGATGGAGCCTATTGACAGGGAAAATAGGGCAATGAGTTCATAGGTAGGGAAGGAGAATGAAAATGAGAGGTATAAGCCCATGATGAGTCTTTTAAGAGCAATAGGGTGGCTTCGGGAAGACTAACTGAGGAATAGTGAAAATAGGTTTATAAGGATAATGAAGGCAGTGATATTTCTGAAACTCAAGATATTCAAGGAATATTGTTTTCAGAAATCTATAAACACCCTATAGTCATCTAAAGATAGTGAAAAATACCGATGACTAACAGATGGTTCTAGTAATGTTGTTTTATTTTTGGAAAAAATGGAAAAGGATGTTCCAAAAGAGAGAAGGTTCTGAGAACTCAATCTTGCCATGCACGCAACTCTATCTCGTTGGTGGGATACGCACAAAGGGAAATTTCAGGGTTGGGAGGAATCCATTAGAATAATGTGGTTGTGCGTTGAGCAGCCCACTACCCAACCTACTGATATTTTTGGTGGTCGAGGTGATCCGCGCAAACACCTGGCTATGTGGATGGAGGTTTGGGATAAGAATCCCATGGCCGAATGGGTTCACATGTTTATCCATACGTTGGGACCAATCCCTATGGCGTGGTATTCAGAAACGAAGCTGCATCGAGGGGCTCTTAATTGGATTACAATGAGTGAAATATTTCTGTTAACCTTCAACATAGTGAGTGGATTAGAGGGTCTGGATGAAGCCCTGCAGGATATAGAGGAAATTGTATTTGATGATTCCGGACCTTAGATAGAATGTCTTGCATCAACATGGGAGGCGCAAATGCAGGATATTGCAAACTACAGGTATTTGTGAGTGGAAGAAAACGATGACGATCCAAGAAATGTCAATATCCCAGAGTCTGAGGGGGAGCGCGCAGTTGAAGGACCCTTGTTTGGAATGATGGATGTGACTAAGCCCTTGAAACTAAAGGAAGTCAACACTGGGACGGAGGAACAACCCAAGTTGGCCAAAATAGGAGATTATTGGGATGATGACACAGTGGGAAAGATGCAGAGTTGTTGACAGAATACCAAGATCTATTTCCCACAATGTTTTCTGAGCTCAAAGGAATTGTAGGAGATTTGGGAGTTATGAAAATCACTTTGAAACCAGATGCATGCCCTATCAAGCAGTGACCATATCGGTCAAATCCCAAATATAAGCAGAAAGTAAAGGGAGAATTGGAGAAAATGGTTGCTATAGGAATCATTGAGCTTGTGGAGCAGTCTGATTGGGTAAGCCCGATGGTTGTTCAAGAAAAGAATACTAAGGGAGAAATAAGGATTTGTGTAGACCTATGCAAACTGAATGATGCATGCGTACATGACCCTTTCCCTACTCCTTTTTCAGATGAGATATTGGACAATGTTGGAAGACAAGATGCTTACTCTTTCAATAATGGATTTTCAGGGTATCATCAGATGAGGATTGCGCTGGAAGACCGAAGTAAGATCACTTTTGCAACACGATGGAGATCTTTTCAATACATAGTGATGCATTTTGGATTGAAGAATGCATTTGCTATATTCTCGTGCATAGTAGTAGTTGTATTCAAGGAGTTCATGCACAAGTTCATGGAGGTATACTTTGATGATTGGACTGTGTTTGGACTATTGAAGAAGCATGTGTCCAACCTGTTCATGATGCTCAACACTTGCAGAAAGCATCAGATCTATCTTAACTTTAAGAAGTGTATATTTTGTGGTCCTTTTGGGATCTTGTTAGGACATATTGTTTGTTAGCGAGGGTTGTTGGTAGATCCAACCAAGATTGCAATTATTATCAACTTGGAGGTTCCTGCCAACGTGAAATAGCTGCGCTTTATTCTGGGACACATAGGATACTATAGACAATTCATTCAGGGCTATGCTCTGATCACTATACCCATGGAAAAATTACTGAAGAAAGATGTGTCCTTTTGTTGGGATGAAGAATTCCAAGAGAGCTTTGAGTTGCTGAAGAAAAATATGGTTACTGCACCTACTTTAATATTCCCTAGCTGGTCCAAGGTCTTCCATGTGCACGTTGATGAATCCGACATTGCACATGGAGCTGTCTTTGCAAGTAGAAATATATCCAATGCAGAACGCAACTATTTGACCATAGAAAAGGAAGGTTTGGATATGGTTTACGCTCTGCAGAAATATAGGCATTATTTGTCAGGAGGACACTTCAAGATGTTCACTGGCCACTCTTCTTTGAAGTACCTAGTAAAAAACCCTGTGTTGGGGGGAAGATTTGTAGATGGATGTTGCTATTTGAAGAATACAATTTTGAAATGATTGTTAAGCCTGGTAGATTGAATGTTGCACCTGATCACTTATCACACATTGAGAATGGGGAAGAACCAACTAGTCTAGAGGACAGATTTCCTGATGCACAACTCTTTGCTATTAAAGTGGTTGATGAACACTATGCAGATGTTAGCCCCCCTATGAAATTTTTGACAAGCAAATAGGGGGCTAAATCATTGTTGAGCCTTCAAGGAATGCATTTCCTCTGAAAACACAGTCTCCTTGAAGCCTCCATGTGTCTTTTATCCTTTGATGAAATCCCCTTTGCTGATTTCCACCATAAAGCCTCTCTGTTACGGAGAAATGGCTAAAGGCATCCTTTTCCCTCTCATTTCCCCACACTTAGCTCCTACTACCTCTCCCTTTATACTTCCTTTCTTACCTCCTAAATCTCCCCAAAATCCCCTTTAAATCCCTCCCCTAATCTTTGTTGGCCTTTTTCCTCCCTTACTCCTCTATTGTTCCCTTCCTTGGCCTCCAAATTCCATTTAAATGGGCCAAAACTCACCTTCCGACCTTAATATAGGCGTAAGCCCCTTTCAAACCACTTCCCCACACATGCCCCGGTGTTGGGACCAAGCGCTTAAGTCCCAAGCGCTAATCGCAATCAGAAGTCGGGCGGGTGCACAAATCCTTTGTAATAGTCGAAACTCCGATGCGATGTATTTATAACGATAACTCTGGCGATGCGTTCCGCACCGTTGATCTTCCACGGAGATCTGACGGTGGAGCGCTAATCGCAGCCCCCCGCTCGATCGTAATCGCAATGCTTCAAGTGTGCCCTCCGATCAATCGCAGCCCATACCTTCGATCCTCCGATCCTACTCTCCCTTCGATCTATTCTTGACCGTTGATCTGTCCCGCAGATCCAACAACCCTGCGCCAATCGCTCCATCGCAATCACATGACTCAATCGCATGCCTTCTTCTCTGTGCTCCGATTGCGATCTCTCGACTTAATCCTGGTCGTCCATCCTCCCGCAGATCGGACGGCCATCGCAACTCCCGATCGCAAGTCTTGCCTTCCGATCCCCGATCGTGTCACCTGCCGATTTAATCGCAGCCGTCCATCTCCCAGCCGATCCAACGGCTCAGCGTTAATCGCACCCGCCCCTCCAATCGCAATCGCAAGTCCCATCTCCCTGTCTCCGATTGTGATGCTCCAATTCAATCCCGACCGTCCATTCTCCCCGAAAATCCGACGGTCATCGCAGCTCCCGATTGCAAGTCCTCTCCCGATCCCCCCGATTGAAATCTTCCGATTTGATCACGGCCATCCATATGTTTCACGATCCAACGGCCATCGCACACTCGCCCAACCGCAATCGGAACCTTCAATCGCATCTCCCCTTCCGCACCCCCGATTGCGATTGCCCGATTCAATCCTGACCATCCATCCCCTTTCTGATCCAACGACTATCGCTCTCCCCGCCCGATCGCAATCGGAAGTTTGTGAGTGCCTCCCCTTTGTGCCCCTCCGATTGCGATTGATCCAATTACATCTCCACTGTCCGTTTCCTCCCAGATCTGACGGCTCAGGCTTAATCGCCCTCCGCCTCTACCGGGTCCCACATCCAAGGCTCCGCTCCCTTGTTTGTTGGCGATTTCCTTTGTTTTTCTCCCAATGTTAATTGTTGGGTTTTTACACTATGTGATCATTTCTCCACCACTTTCATTGTTTCCACCGTTTCTCCACTGCTCCGCCACCACTCCTCCGGCCTCCGCAACATTTCCTCCGCCACCACTGCCCGGGCCTTGGGACAGGTTATTTCATTGTGTAGGGGTCACAGAGGGGCCAATTTAGCGGCCAAACGAGACAGCAGAGACGTATTAGAAGGGACCTGACCTGTTAATTGAAGATCCAACGCTTAATTCTGCATTCAAAGGACTCAAAACACAGTTTGAAGACTTAGGCACGCAAAGGGTCATACCCGCGTTTTAAATATCAGCAGAGTACATTCTCTCCAGATGTACACCATCCCTACAGGGTTCTCCATGCCTCCTCGAGCCCATAAGCAATTAAATACACAGACAAGAGCTTCATTAAAGACTGTCTGAGCCGCAGTAATGGAGGAATGGAGAAGCCGTGCAAATCTTTCACCCAGTTCATTTATTCAGAAGGCTAGCGCAGAGCTCCAAGCACCAGAAAGGACCCCAAAGAAATATCCGAGGTCGATCTTGGCCTGACAGAGACTCCCCAGACAGATTACAGAGTACATGAAATACTGCAGAAAGCCATTAAGTGGTATGGGCATGAACACTTCCGCCTTACTGTCTTAATGAGACTCATTTATTTGTTTATCTACTACTGTTTCTTCCGCTTCTCCTATAAGAAATCCCCGAGAACATATTGAAAAGTTTGTTGTTATTGTTGTTGTTCAGTTGTTCGGCTGTTGCTGTTAGTGGGATTCAGTTCGACTGTTAGAACAGTCTTGAGAGGGAGTAGCAGAGTAGTTGTATGTAATAGGCTGGGAGGAGAAGTCTGGACTGTATTAGCCATTGAGCTTATTGTACATCACTGGTTTTGCATCAATTAATCAAAGCACATTTCACAAGATCCTGGTCTATTACTATTGGTGATGTTTTTCCTAACTCTATTTATTACATTTTCATACTGTTTCATGTTCTTCTGGTAGGCAACAGAAATATAACATAGGATTCACCCTTGCTAGGTGCCCTATGTTTCCTGCGCTCCCTACCTTTAATGTTTTCTGCCTTATGTGTATCTAAGAGTGAATTCATGGGGTTTAACCCCACGGTCAGGTGGATGTTATTTTCTTGGGCGATGTATGAACTTGGGGGTTCTTTGTGGATGTTTCCTTGTCAAATTTATCTATGTTTCCTTGGAGTTGCTAAAGTAGACCTGGAGTTAAATGACCTCTGGTCTGATCTATAAGCAGCCCCTTTGTCTCTTTGAGAGCTGCCTTAGAGTATGTCCAAGCAGGTCTGGAGTTAAATGACCTCTGGCCTGATCTATAGACATAAATTTGGTTGCTTTCCTTCTTTCACTTTCAGTCCTTAATGTTCCATTCCACCATCTGCCTAAAAGATCCTTTAGTGTCGATGACTTGCCCTTTGAATGCCTTGGCTAGTGGATGCAAGTAATTTCCTTTCATGACTCCATAGCCCAATGGATGGCACTATCTTGACCTATTCTCTTTGCTGAAGCATCCTACTGCTATGTTCCTTTTCTCCCATTACTTTCCTAGCCTATGATCCCCTAACCAACCCAGCAACCAACCAACCAAATTATTTTAAACCCCCCTTCGTGCTTCATAACTAGCCTAACATCTCATCTTGAGCATCAAATATATATCATTCTTTGCTCTATTTGGAGAGATCCCTCTCCGGGTCCAGGAGGGCTAGATCCTAGGGCCCAAAAGTGGTTATGATGTTGTCTCATCTTTTGGTCTTGCCAATCTGGCCAAAACATGGGAACCCCAACATAATGACGACTCCGCTGGGGACTACTGAGTGCATTTCACCTCAAACATTCTTAGGCACTCATAGACCCAAGATCTCTGGTTAGATTGGCGTTCACATTGCTGATGGTGGAAAACATCCTACTTCAAATGTTCATAATCATCCACCTGGCGACTCCACACTCCCTATGATCCAAAGACCTGATGACTCCACTGGTGAAGGACACTGAACTGGTTGAGAAGAGATAGTAGCCTTCTTTGCAAAAAGCAGATCCAAACATGGACAGGGATACAAAGTATGATGTTTTGTATAATAAAGTATGCAGAATAACATAAATGTTTGGTAAATTCCTGGAGACGTATATGGCTGATATGAATGCAGATGATGATTATTTAGAACAGCCCATGTCTCCTTCAGAGCAAGAACAAACTCAAGACCGAGAAGATGAGAAAGACATGTATGATGCTCAAGAATCTATAGAAGATGAAGAGGTTAGTGATCAGGAATGACCTGATTGCTTACCTGTGTCTTGTGTTATGCTGACCAGAGAATATCAGGACCTATTAGCAAAGGCTGATATGGAAAGTTGCCTTGAGGAAACAGAAGACCGCATAGAAGAGGCAGAATCTGATATGGAAGAAGAGGTTCAAGAAGACATCACGCCTCCAAATCAGCTAATACAAGAGAAAGAGGACTGCTGTTCTTCTGTCCCTGATGAAAGGGAAACCCCTCTTTTGACAGAAGAAGAGATTGATCGGATATTAAACCAGCAGTCTACCCCAGAAATATTCTATAGAACACACGCTCCTGCTCAGTCATTATTTGAGTTTGATGATTCAAATCTAGAAGACTCCTCCGTGGATCGGGATGAAGAAAGACCTGCTGTGCGCCCAGAATGGTTGACTTGGTCGAGTCCGCCTATTTATGACACTGATGGCGAGAGCCACGACAATATAATAGCAGATGAAGATTCTATGAATCTTCATTCTGCTTCACCACAGATCATTAGTGAGACTGGAAACCAGCAGCCTTTCCTTTCAGAAGATGAGGAGGAAAGCAAAGAAGAGATTTGTGAGCAGGATGAAATCAAAGAGCCTCCCCTTGAAAAAGAGGAGGTAACGGAAGACATCCATGCTCATGAACGCACTGATCGTTTCACGGAGCCCAGCACAATGAGCAGAATAAATCAGAGCTCCAAGAGGACAACACTGCCATATACGATGAGTCCTCCAGTTCAGAAGATGAAGGAGACACTCTACTCCAAGAGAGTCTCATTCTCGATCCAGTGGAAAAAGAAGAGATCCTGGCTGAAGCCTGCCTGCTAGATATTTATAGCCAGGAATCTTTTCATGATCCTTATGCACATTTCCTGCATACATTTGAAGAAGGATCAAAGGTCTTGCTCAGCAGCATGTTGCAAGCAGAAACAAAACTTTTCAAGGCTGCTGTTGTTGAACAAAAAGAGTGGGAGCTGCCCTGCCTATCCAGCATGCTCACGGAGTTAAGCAAGAAGGACCAGTCATGGGATCACTTGAAGGACTGGTTGCATTGGAAGACAATGTTTGTAAGCTAGACTGTAAATATTCCAGTTAGAGTAGGGTAGGTAGGAAGCTCAATAAAGCTCAGCCTATGAGCAAGTAGATTAGTTGTTTAAATTTCTGTCTTAGAATGTAGAGAAGAAACCTGCTAGACAGTTTAATCCTAGCAGGTAGTAGTGTAGGTAGAGAAACTATGAGACGAACAGTCTAATCTAGTCTCATGGAGTAATAAGGGTAGAAGCAGAATAGGTTTATTTTTCCTGTTTGTAAAAATTGATGATGTAAAAGGGTCTGCAAGTCCAAATGCACCCAAGAAGAAAAATGTTAGGACTATAGTGTGGGTTGGTAGTTGTGTGGGAGAATTTTACTGCTGATATGTTGTCTTCATATTGTGGCAAATGATCAAGGAAGGAAAGGGATGGTTCAAGCAGCAGGCATCTGGCCTACACCAAGAGATCATTTTCTGAATTCTTGACTCCTTCAAGAAGAAACCATCCCCATGTGGAGCCACTGTTAGCCCCCCTATGAAATTTTTGATAAGCAAATAGGGGGCTAAATCATTGTTGAGCCTTCAAGGAATGCATTTCCTCTGAAAACACAGTTTCCTTGAAGCCTCCATGTGTCTTTTATCCTTTGATGAAATCCCCTCTGCTGATTTCCACCATAAAGCCTCTATGTTACGGAGAAATGCCTAAAGGCCTCATTTTCCCTCTCATTTTCCCACACTTAGCTCCTACTACCTCTCCCTTTATACTTCCTTTCTTACCTCCTAAATCTCCCCAAAATCCCCTTTAAATCCCTCCCCTAACCTTTGTTGGCCTTTTTCCTCCCTTACTCCTCAATCGTTCCCTTCTTTGGCCTCCAAATTCCATTTAAATGGGCCAAAACCCACCTTCCGACCTTAATATAGGCGTAAGCCCCTTTCAAACCACTTCCCCACACATGCCCCGGCACTGGGACCAAGCGCTTAAGTCCCAAGCGCTAATCGCAATCAGAAGTCGGGCGGGTGCACAAATCCTTTGTAATAGTCGAAACTCCGATGCGATGTATTTATAACGATAAGTTTGGCGATGCGTTCCGCATCGTTGATCTTCCGCGGAGATCTGACGGTGGAGCGCTAATTGCAGCCCCCCGCCCGATCGCAATCGCAATGCTTCAAGTGTGCCATCCGATCAATCGCAGCCCATACCTCCAATCCTCCGATCCTACTCTCCCTTCGATCTATTCTTGACCGTTGATCTGTCCCGCAAATCCAACAGCCATGCGCCAATCGCTCTATCGCAATCGCATAACTCAATCGCATGCCTTCTTCTCTGTGCTCCGATTGCGATCTCCCGACTTAATCCTGGCTGTCCATCCTCCCGCAGATCGGACGACCATCGCAACTCCCGATCGCAAGTCTTGCCTTCCGATCCCCGATCGTGTCACCTCCCGATTTAATCACAGCCGTCCATCTCCCAGCCGATCCAACGGCTCAGCGTTAATCGCACCCGCCCCTCCGATCGCAATCGCAAGTCCCATCTCCCTGTCTCCGATTGCGATGCTCCGATTCAATCTCGACCGTCCATTCTCCCTGAAAATCCGACGGTCATCGCAGCTCCCGATTGTAAGTCCTCTCCCGATCCCCCCGATTGAAATCTTCCGATTTGATCACGGCCATCCATATGTTTCACGATCCAACGACCATCACACGCTCGCCCAACCGCAATCAGAACCTTCAATCGCATCTCCCCTTCCGCACCCCCGATTGCGATTGCCCGATTCAATCCTGGCCGTCCATCCCCTTTCTGATCCAACGACTATCGCTCTCCCCGCCCGATCGCAATCGGAAGTTTGTGAGTGTCTCCCCTTTGTGCCCCTCCGATTGCGATTGATCCGATTACATCTCCACCGTCCGTTTCCTCCCAGATCTGACGGCTCAGGCTTAACCGCCCTCCGCCTCTGCCGGGCCCACATCCAAGGCTCCGCTCCCTTGTTTGTTGGCGATTTCCTTTGTTTTTCGCCCAATGTTAATTGTTGGGTTTTTACACTATGTGATCATTTCTCCGCCACTTTCATTGTTTCCACCGTTTCTCCACTGCTCTGCCACCACTCCTTCGGCCTCCGCAACATTTCCTCCGCCACCACTGCCCGGGCCTTGGGACAGGTTATTTCATTGTGCAGGGGTCACAGAGGGGCCAATTTAGCGGCCAAACGAGACAGCATAGACGGATTAGAAGGGACCGGACCTGTTAATTGAAGATCCAACGCTTAATCCTGCATTCAAAGGACTCAAAACACAGTGTGAAGACTTAAGCACGCAAAGGGTCATACCCGCGTTTTAAATATCAGCAGAGTACATTCTCTCCAGATGTACACCATCCCTACAGGGTTCTCCATGCCTCCTCGAGCCCATAAGCAATTAAATACACAGACATGAGCTTCATTAAAGACTGTCTGAGCCGCAGTAATGGAGGAATGGAGAGGCCGTGCAGATCTTTCACCCAGTTCATTTATTCAGAAGGCTAGCGCACAGCTCCAAGCACCAGAAAGGACCCCAAAGAAATATCCGAGGTCGATCTCGGCCTGACAGAAACTCCCTAGACAGATTACAGAGTACAAGCAATGCCGCAGAAATCTATTAAGTGGTATGGGCGTGAACACTTCCGCCTTACTGTCTTAATGAGACTCATTTATTTGTTTATCTACTACTGTTTCTTCCGCTTCTCCTATAAGAAATCCCCGAGAACATATTGAAAAATTTGTTGTTGTTGTTGTTGTTGTTCAGTTGTTCAGCTGTTGCTGTTAGTGGGATTCAGTTTGACTGTTAGAACAGTCTTGAGAGGGAGTAGCAGAGTAGTTGTATGTAATAGGTTGAGAGGAGAAGTCTGGACTGTATTAGCCATTGAGCTTATTGTACATGACTGGTTTTGCATCAATTAATCAAAGAACATTTCACAGGATCCTGGTCTATTACTATTGGTGATGTTTTTCCTAACTCTGTTTATTACATTTTCATACTGTTTCATGTTCTTCTGGGTAGGCAACAGAAATATAACATAGGACTCACCCTTGCTAGGTGCCCTATGTTTCCTGCTCTCCCTACCTTTAATGTTTTATGCTTCATGTGTTATCTAAGAGTGAATCCATGTGGTTTAACCAGTGCAGCGGATGTTATTGCCTGCTGGCTGATGTATGAACTTGGGGGTTTGTTGCTTGGATGTTTCCTTGTCAAATCTATCTCTGTTTTTCCTTTGGAGTTGCTGCTAAAGTAGCTCACGGAGTTAAATGACCTCTGGTCCGATCTATAAGCAGCCCCTTTGTCCCTTTGAGAGCTGCCTTTGAGTATGTCCAAGCAGGTCTGGAGTTAAATGACCTCTGGCCTGATCTATAGACAGAAATTTGGTTGCTTTCCTTCTTTCACTTTCAGTCCTTAATGTTCCATTCCACCATCTGCCTAAAAGATCCTTTAGTGTAGATGACTTGCCCTTTGAATGCCTTGGCTAGTGGATGCAAGTAATTTCCTTTCATGACTCCATAGCCTAATGGATGGCACTATCTTGACCTATTCTCTTTGTTGAAGCATTCTACTGCTATGTTCCTTTTCTCCCATTACTTTCCCAGCCTATGATCTCCTAACTAACCCAGCAACCAACCAACCAAATTATTTTAAACCCCCCTTCGTGCTTCATAACTAGCCTAACATCTCATCTTGAGCATCAAAGATATATCATTCTTTTCTCTATTAGGAGAGATCCCTCTCCGGGTCCAGGAGGGCTAGATCCTAGGGCCCAAAAGTGGTTCTGATGTTTTCTCATCTTTTGTTCTTGCCAATCTGGCCAAAACATGGGAACCCCAACATAATGGCGACTCCGCTAGGGACTATTGAGTGCATTTCACCTCAAACATTCTTAGGCACTCATAGACCCAAGATCTCTGGTTAGATTGGCGTTCACATTGCTGATGGTGGACAACATCCTACTTCAAATGTTCATAATCATCCACCTGGCGACTCCACACTCCCTGTGATCCAAAGACCTGATGACTCCACTGGTGAAGGACACTGAACTGGTTGAGAAGAGACAATAGCCTTCTTTGCAAAAAACAGATCCAAACATGGACAGGGATACAAAGTATGATGTTTTGTATAATAAAGTATGCAGAATAACATAAATGTTTGGTAAAGTCCTGGAGACGTATATGGCTGATATGAATGCAGATGATGATTATTTAGAACAGCCCATGTCTCCTTCAGCAAGAACAAACTCAAGGCCAGGAAGATGAGAAAGGCATGTATGATGCTCGAGAATCTATAGAAGATGAGGAGGTTAGTGATCGAGAACTACCTGATTGCTTGTGTCTTGTGTTATGCGGCCAGGAGAATATCGGGACCTATTGGCAAAGGGCAGTATGGAAAGTTGCCTTGAGGAAACGAGAAGACCGCATAGAAGAAGCGAGAATACGATATGGAAGAAGAGGAGTTCAAGGCATCACGCCTCAAATCGGCTAATACAAGAGAAAGAGGACTGTTGTTCTTCTGTCCCTGATGAAAGGGAAACCCCTCTTTTGACAGAAGAAGAGATTGATCGGATATTAAACCAGCAGTCCACCCCATAAATCTTCTATAGAACACACGCTCCTGCTCAGTCATTATTTGAGTTTGATGATTCAGATCCAGAAGACTCCTCCGTGGATCGAGACGAAGAAAGACCTGCTGTGCGCCCAGAATGGTTGACTTGGTCGAGTCCGCCTATTTATGACACTGATGGCGAGAGCCACGACAGTATAATAGCAGATGAAGATTCTATGAATCTTCATTCTGCTTCACCACAGATCATCAGTGAGACTGGAAACCAGCAGCCTTTCCTTTCAGAAGATGAGGAGGAAAGCAAAGAAGAGATTTGTGAGCAGGATGAAAGCAAAGAGCCTCCCCTTGAAAAAGAGGAGGTAACGGAAGACATCCCTGCTCATGAACGCACTGATCGTTTCACGGAGCCCAGCACAACAGAGCAGAATAAATCAGAGCTCCAAGAGGACAACACTGACATATACGATGAGTCCTCTAGTTTAGAAGATGAAGGAGACACTCTACTCCAAGAGAGTCTCATTCTCGATCCAGTGGAAAAAGAAGAGATCCTAGCTGAAGCCTGCCTGCTAGATATTTATAGCCAGGAATCTTTTCATGATCCTTATGCACATTTCCTGCATACATTTGAAGAAGGATCAAAGGTCTTGCTCAGCAGCATGTTGCAAGCAGAAACAAAACTTTTCAAGGCTGCTGTTGTTGAACAAAAAGAGTGGGAGCTGCCCTGCCTATCCAGCATGCTCACGGAGTTGAGCAAGAAGGACCAGTCATGGGATCACTTGAAGGACTGGTTGCATTGGAAGACAACGTTTGTAAGCTAGACTGTAAATATTCCAGTTAGAGTAGGGTAGGTAGGAAGCTCAATAAAGCTCAGCCTATGAGCAAGTAGATTAGTTGTTTAAATTTCTGTCTTAGAATGTAGAGAAGAAACCTGCTAGACAGTCTAATCCTAGCAGGTAGTAGTGTAGGTAGAGAAACTATGAGACCAACAGTCTAATCTGGTCTCATGGAGTAATAAGGGTAGAAGCAGAATAGGTTATTTTTCCTGTTTGTAAAAATTGATGATGTAAAAGGGTCTGCAAGTCCAAATGCACCCATGAAGAAAAATGTTAGGACTATAGTGTGGGTAGGTAGTTGTGTGGGAGAATTTTACTGATGATATGTTGTCTTCATATTGTGGCAACTGATCAAGGAAAGAAAGGGATGGTTCAAGCAGCAGGCATCTGGCCTACACCAAGAGATCATTTTCTGAATTCTTGACTTCTTCAAGAAGAAGCCTTCTCCATGTGGAGCCACTGTTAGCCCCCTTATGAAATTTTTGACAAGCAAATAGGGGGCTAAATCATTGTTGAGCCTTCAAGGAATGCATTTCCTCTAAAAACACAATTTCCTTGAAACCTCCATGTGTCTTTTATCCTTTGATGAAATCCCATCTGCTGATTTCCACCATAAAGCCTCTCTGTTACAGAGAAATGCCTAAAGGCCTCCTTTTCCCTCTCATTTCCCCACACTTAGCTCCTACTACCTTTCCCTTTATACTTCATTTCTTATCTCCTAAATCTCCCCAAAATCCCCTTTAAATCCCTCCCCTAACCTTTGTTGGCCTTTTTCCTCCCTTACTCCTCTATCGTTCCCTTCCTTGGCCTCCAAATTCCATTTAAATGGGCCAAAACCCACCTTCCGACCTTCATATAGGCGTAAGCCCCTTTCAAACCACTTCCCCACACATGCCCCGGCGCTGGGACCAAGCGCTTAAGTCCCAAGCGCTAATCGCAATCAGAAGTCGGGCGGGTGCACAAATCCTTTGTAATAGTCGAAACTCCGATGCGATGTATTTATAACGATAAGTTTGGCGATGCGTTCCGCACCGTTGATCTTTCGCGGAGATCTGACGGTGGAGCGCTAATCGCAGCGCCCCGCCCGATCGCAATTGCAACGCTTCAAGTGTGCCCTCCGATCAATCGCAGACCATACCTCCGATCCTCCGATCCTACTCTCCCTCCGATCTATTCTTGACCGTTGATCTGTCCCGCAGATCCAACGGCCCTGCGTCAATCGCTCCATCGCAATCGCATAACTCAATCGCATGCCTTCTTCTTTGTGCTCCGATTGCGATCTCCCGACTTAATCCTGGTCGTCCATCCTCCCGCAGATTGGACGGCCATCGCAACTCCCGATCGCAAGTCTTGCCTTCCGATCCCCGATCATGTCACCTCCCGATTTAATCGCAGTCGTCCATCTCCCAGCCGATCCAACGGCTCAGTGTTAATCGCACCCGCCCCTCCGATCGCAATCGCAAGTCCCATCTCCCTGTCTCCGATTGCGATGCTCCGATTCAATCCCGACCGTCCATTCTCCCCGCAAATCCGACGGTCATCGCAGCTCCCGATCGCAAGTCCTCTCCCGTTCCCCCCGATTGAAATCTTCCGATTTGATCACGGCCATCCATATGTTTCACGATCCAACGGCCATCGCACGCCCGCCCAATCGCAATCGGAACCTTCAATCGCATCTCCCCTTCCGCACCCCCGATTGCGATTGCCCGATTCAATCCTGGCCGTCCATCCCCTTTCTGATCCAACGACTATCGCTCTCCCCGCCCGATCGCAATCGGAAGTTTGTGAGTGCCTCCCTTTTGTGCCCCTTTGATTGCGATTGATCCGATTACATCTCCACCGTCCGTTTCCTCCCAGATATGACGGCTCAGGCTTAATCACCCTCCGCCTCTGCCGGGTCCCACATCCAAGGCTTCGCTCTCTTGTTTGTTGGCGATTTCCTTTGTTTTTCGCCCAATGTTAATTGTTGGGTTTTTACACTATGTGATCATTTCTCCGCCACTTTCATTGTTTCCACCGTTTCTCCACTGCTCCGCCACCACTCCTCCGGCCTCCGCAACATTTCCTCCGCCACCACTGCCCGGGCCTTGGGACAGGTTATTTCATTGTGCAGGGGTCACAGAGGGGCCAATTTAGCAGCCAAACGAGACAGCAGAGACGGATTAGAAGGGACCGGATCTGTTAATTGAAGATCCAACGCTTAATCCTGCATTCAAAGGACTCAAAACACAGTTTGAAGACTTAAGCACGCAAAGGGTCATACCCGCGTTTTAAATATCAGCAGAGTACATTCTCTCCAGATGTACACCATCCCTACAGGGTTCTCCATGCCTCCTCGAGCCCATAAGCAATTAAATACACAGATAGGAGCTTCATTAAAGACTGTTTGAGCCGCAGTAATGGAGGAATGGAGAAGCCGTGCAGATCTTTCACCCAGTTCATTTATTCAGAGGGCTAGCGCACAGCTCCAAGCACCAGAAAGGACCCCAAAGAAATATCCGAGGTCGATCTCGGCCTGACAGAGACTCCCTAGACAGATTACAGAGTACAAGCAATGCCGCAGAAAGCCATTAAGTGGTATGGGCGTGAACACTTCCGCCTTACTGTCTTAATGAGACTCATTTATTTGTTTATCTACTACTGTTTCTTTCGCTTCTCCTATAAGAAATCTCCGAGAACATATTGAAAAGTTTGTTGTTGTTGTTGTTGTTGTTCAGTTGTTCGGCTGTTGCTGTTAGTGGGATTCAGTTCGACTATTAGAACAGTCTTGAGAGGGAGTAGCAGAGTAGTTGTATGTAATAGGCTGGGAGGAGAAGTCTGGACTGTATTAGCCATTGAGCTTATTGTACATCACTGGTTTTGCATCAATTAATCAAAGCACATTTCACAGGGTCCTGGTCTATTACTATTGGTGATGTTTTTCCTAACTCTGTTTATTACATTTTCATACTGTTTCATGTTCTTCTGGTAGGCAACATAAATATAACATAGGATTCACCCTTGCTAGGTGCCCTATGTTTCCTGCTCTCCCTACCTTTAATGTTTTCTGCCTTATGTGTATCTAAGAGTGAATTCATGGGGTTTAACCAGTGCAGTGGATGTTATTAACTGCTGGCTGATGTATGAACTTGGGGGTTTGCTGCTTGGATGTTTCCTTGTCAAATTTATCTATGTTTTTCCCTTGGAGTTGCTAAAGTAGACCTGGAGTTAAATGAGCTCTGGTCTGATCTATAAGCAGCCCCTTTTTCTCTTTGAGCGCTGCCTTAGAGTATGTCCAAGCAGGTCTGGAGTTAAATGACCTCTGGCCTGATCTATAGACAGAAATTTGGTTGCTTTCATTCTTTCACTTTCAGTCCTTAATGTTCCATTCCACCATCTGCCTAAAATATCCTTTAGTGTAGATGACTTGTCCTTTGAATGCCTTGGCTAGTGGATGCAAATAATTTCCTTTCATGACTCCATAGCCCAATGGATGGCACTATCTTGACCTATTCTCTTTGCTGAAGCATCCTACTGTTATGTTCCTTTTCTCCCATTACTTTCCCAGCCTATGATCTCCTAACCAACCCAGCAACCAACCAACCAACCAAATTATTTTAAACCCCCCTTCGTGCTTCATAACTAGCCTAACATCTCATTTTGAGCATCAAAGATATATCATTCTTTTCTCTATTTGGAGAGATCCCTCTCCGGGTCCAGGAGGGCTAGATCCTAGGGCCCAAAAGTGGTTCTGATGTTGTCTCATCTTTTGGTCTTGCCAATCTGGCCAAAACATGGGAACCCCAACAGGAGCTATTAGTGAAGGTCATGTATTTATGGCGAAGTGTGCGAGCATGCTCGTCACTCACTGGCATTTAGAGCTGGGATGACACAATATGTCGTGATAAATGCACTTGTGGAATTTGAACAACCCTTATAGCAATTCAGTGGACAAGTGGTCGCCATGAAAGTCACCCCTTTGCAGATCACTAAATTTAATATTAAAATAAAACATATTTTTAAATATTTAATAATTAATAATAATATTTTAAAATTAATTATGATCGATTAATAATGTATAATTTTAAATGCGAGATTGCTAAAATTATTTAATGTATAATTAAACTTCTTATATCATTTTGATATACTAATTTCATTAATAATTTTTAGAATCTACGCTTCTGTGATCCATATAAAATAGTAAAAACTCTTCCAGTAATAATCACATGCAAAATAACATTATCGACGTGTTTCGAACCAACAATTGTGGTTCATCATCAGTACTAGCTTAGTCACCAAGGCCTTACCGAGCAGGCTTTCAATATTTTTAGAATCTACGCTTCTGTGATCCATAATTGTCCTGATGATGAACCACAATTGTTGGTTCGAAACACGTCGACAATGTTATTTTGCATGTGATTATTACCAGAAGAGTTTTTACTATTTCATTAATAATATTAAATATATTATTCACATATCTAAAACTAATATCTAAAACTTTATTTCATTAAAAATATCAAACACATAACTCACATATTATAAAAAAATATTAATTAATATTATTAAAATACACCATAAAACTCTGTCATTCGTCATGATATGTTATAAAATTTAGGCTTCATGCATTAGTTTTTGAGATAAATTTATTTTCTAATATGAGTTGAAAGTTTATTTTAGTTTGAATATTTCTTATAAAATTTAACTATTTGTTATAGCATGTCATAATCATTTAATTTTTTTGTTTGTTAGATTATGTGAATTTTATGCTAATAGGCGTTTGTTAGTAGACTTCATAATTATAAATTGATTATGCTAATAGACGTTTTCTTTGGTGGATTGGTGTGGGAAAACACTGTTAACTCCAACCAACCAAAAGATTTTATTTTCATCCTTCAGGAAAATAGAAATCTGACACATGGCCCAAGTTGAGTTTAAGTCACTTTGCATACATGCTTGTTGACCTAACGCCTCTGTGGCGTCACCGCCTTCCTGACGCCTCTCCACCCCCATCCTCCCAACTCACCTCTGGAACTTTCAGAGTTTAAAGAGGCTTCAATTTCCCCCGCGATCCTACCATTCTTACTGTGACACCCTTCCATAGCTGCCCAAACCCTCACCATAACCATACCTTTCTAAACCTCTTCCCTTCCTCTGCTTCCCATCATCCTATCTCCTCCCTTCCTGTCCTTCGTTCCCTACCTTCTTCTTTGCCTTACCTTCCTCTTCCGTGGCAACCCCCTTACCTATCTGCTTTTCCCTCAAGCCCTCATGCTACCATCTGCTGCACATTTTTCTTTTAATTTCACACCAGCGTGAGGCCCTGATTCTTCCTCTTGTGGTTGATTCTTTAGAACATATAACGATATACATTTTTTTCTCCGTCACAACCTACTTCTCCTAATGACAATATACAAAATTCAATTGAAAAAAATTATTCACACCTTTAACCTCCAGAAAAAAATATTCCTTCCACGATCTGCGTAAAGGTTGGTTATAACTACGCAGGATGTTGAAGCTTCTTAGCTTTCACATACTGCCAAAGTGCAGCAATTATTCTGAGTCGTGTATCCATCTCAATGCTGAGAGGTTCAGTCAAGGCAAGCGAGAGCTTGAATTTCTTTGGAACATAATTAGTTCCCAATCGAATAGATGTAGTGAATTCCTTTCTACCCTTCTGCTTTATCTCAGATGCTTCCATAGGAGTCGATGATCTAACATTATTCCAAATAATGAAAGGGTTATCAGGATACAGACTGGGACCCAAATTTACTATGATCCTCTTAAAGAAAGATGAAAACTTGGGAAACTATGATCTTTGTTGCTTTGGAATAGCGTTGGCAAAATCATGAGCATCGATATCCATGCCATCCTCTAGAATCCTTCCAAGAATTCATAGGGTCTACGACGGTCGCTCCAACATATGAAATAGGTTTTCAACCTAGAAAATAATAGTTATAATATTGGGGGTTCCACCTATTCCTTCCCTTGTGGTGACTGAATATATCCCATCCTACCGGGGGAAGCACACACTTAGAGAAGTGGGATCCCTCCTGTAGCATTTCTCTCTATTTTGCTATTAACCAAATGTGATCTACCTAGTTTTCCCGCCAATATTCCTTGGCCACACCTTCTTAAATTTGAGTGGGAAAATTAAATTCCAAATGAGAAGGCCCAAACTTTTACCATAATTTAAAAAACATATTATTCCAATATAATGAATATTTTAATTTTTTGTAAGTTATCCAAAGTTACAAATTTTTTAATTTAAAAAAAAAAGAAAGGTAGTTGAATAGGCTATTTTGTTTTCTCAAATTTTTTATTTTGTCATGTTTGCACCTTAAGAAAGATTTGATTCCTCCATCTTGGAGCTTAGTAGATCTAGATTTAAGATGGATTTAGATCAATTTAATATATATATATATATATATATATATATATATATATATATATATATATATTGAATTCCTCTCCCATGGTAGAGATGTTGGGATGTCCTCTTTAACATTATGGCTCCGTAATTAATATATATATATATATATATATATATATATATATATATATATATATTACGGAGCCATAATGTTAAAGAGGACATCCCAACATCTCTACCATGGGAGAGGAATTCAATAATTATGGAGAAACCCTATAGGCCCATGGAAACATTGCACGGGAAGAAAGGGGTGTGGAGTTTCTGACTAGAGCGAGGCTTAGTTTTGACGAAGAGTAAATGGGCTCTCGACAATGTCACAGTCTTATATATTTTTCAAAATGAAAAATAATATTAAATGATCTAACCATGAGATTTTTATTCACATGATGTATGTTTTTTAAGTACAGATATCAACATTGTGCTAAACTCTTTTAAGACACACAACTACTCATCAAATATATATTTTACAGATGAGATGTTAGTTTCTTACTATGAGACCCACATGAATGAGGATTTAGGGGATTATGCATTGGAGGAGGGGGTTTTCAAAAAATTTGGGCTAGCGCAAGGATTTTATCCATTCACATTTAGAAGTTAGATCAAAAGGTCACCATGCCTCGGTTTTCGAGCCTACCAGTTCTTTAGAAATAAAAGTTAAAATTTGATAGGGAATTCATCTAGTGATTCATATCCCTAACCCCTGCTCCATTCGCACATTGTTCGGGTCCTCTATTTTCGGCCATCCCAGGGGTCGAGGCCATTTTTAAGGGGCTAGAAAACTCTTCTTGGGGTTTTCTAGATTGGAGTTCAATTTCCCTTTCATCTTAGAGATCGGAGAACTAAATGAAATGTATTATGACTTTCTTTGGTTTTCAGAAGTTTCATAAGTTATTACTTTCTCGGGTTTATTTTTTGCTTGTCCTTCATCTCAGGCGTCATTGGCCTTACCCTCCTTGGACGAACTAGTGAAGGAAAGCCTTGCCTCGATGGCGAAGAAAGGTCAAACCCATGTTGAGGATATCTGAATCCACCTGTAGTGTTAAAATGTTAAGAAAAAATGGTATATATAATTTTAACAATGTAGATGGATTGAAAAACCCCTTTCTCTCTAAATTTTAACAGTACAGATGGATTCAGAGACCCCTGTAGTGAAATGAAACACTTCAGTATCAAAATTGTAATTTTCCATTTCTAGTGTGACATAATTAAAAATTACTAACATAAATTACTTATTCATATACTTATTGTATTTATTAGTTGGTCATATTTTTATTCTTAGACTATAGTGGTCATTTACGTTAATCATTATTAATTTTGTCCCTTATTATCTAGTCATATATTTTAGTCCCAGACTAAATTTATCATTTTAGTTAGTCACTCTTAGTTTGGTCACCTATTATCTAGTCATACATTTTATCCCTAAAATAAATTAGTCGTTTAAGTTGGTCATTTTTAGTTCGGTCACTTAAAATTGCTCAAATTTAGTAGTAATTCACTTGAAATAATTGTGGTGGCTAACTTTTTTAGTCACCTATTCACCTAAGATAAATATTGTAAACCCTAAAATAAACATGGTTGAGCATAATTGACCTTGGTTGATTTTGATATTGAGGAAATCCTTGTCATAATGCGACATTGGGCCATGATTGATTTTATAAAACATGGTTAATGATGGTTGACCGTTATTGACCATGGTTAATGATGGTTGACCATGATTGATATTATAAACCCAACGGATTAATAATAAAAACCCAAGGGATATACTTAAGGGAATAACATAAACCCAAAGTATATAAACCCCAAGATAAATGTTATAAACCCTTAAATAAACATGGTTGACCATGATTTACTTTCATATTGAGGCAACCTTTGTCACAACGCGGCATGGGACCACGGTTGACAATGGCTGAAAATGGTTGAGCATGGTAGATTTACATATTGGGAAAATCTTTGTCACAGTGTGACTTTGGGCCATGGTTGACCATGTTTAACCATGATTGAGCATGGTTTTTTTTCATATTGATAATAACTGGCCATGAGTGACCATGATTGATTTTCATATTCAGACAATCTTTGTCACAATGCAACGTTGGACCATGCTCGACCATGGATAAACGCTTAGATTAATAAATCCAAGGGTCGCACATTATAAAGCCAATGGAATAATAAACCCAAGGGATTAATACAAAACCCCAAGGGAATATGAACCCAAGGGAACAATATTAAATAGAAAAGATTAATATTATAAACCCAAGGTACATAAACCCTAAGATAAATATTATAAACCCTAAAATGAACATGGTTGACCATGGTTGACCATGGTTGACCATGGTTGATTTTCATATTGAGACAATTAATGTCACAATGTGACATTGGACCATGGTTGACCATGATTGATTTTCATATCAAGACAATCCCTAAAATTAATATCATGAATGTTACGATTAATATTATAAACCCGAGGGATAAATATTAAAAACCCAAGGGATTATAAACCCAAGAGAATAACATTCAACTCTAGGATGAATATTAAACCACTATAATATAAACCCTAAAATTAATAAACCTAAGGGATTAATATTGTAAACTCTAGGCTTAATATTAATAAGAATATAAACCCTATGATTAATATTATAAACCGAAGGATATTATATTATAAGCCCAACAGATTATAAACCCAAGGGATTTATATTAAACCCTACAATTAATATTATAAATCTTTAAGTATGAGGGGTTTTCGCAGTGCATTATATTATATATCATTTTTGGGATTCAATTGCGTTAAGTAAGTCATTCATCTATGACCATTTCCATGAGAGGTCATCGTAACTGACTGATTTATCATGATTTGTGAATAGTGCACTTAGCACTCATTGCATCGGATGATGCTCACCATGGTCCACTTAGCACTAATTGCAATCCCACTTCTTCACCCCTGTGAGCATCACCCGATGCAATGAGTGCTAAGTGGACTATTCAAAAATCATGAGAAATTAGTTAGTTACGACTACTTATCATGGAAATGGTCATAGATGAATGACTTACTTAACTCAGTTGAATCCCAAAAATGATATATATTATAAATCTTATCAATAATTTTATACTCTAAGAACATGAACCCTTAGATTAATAAACCCAAGGTATTAATATTATAAACCCAAGGCACTAATGAATGCAAGGGATTAATAGTAAAAACCCAAAGTATTAATATTGTAAACCCAAGGTATATAAACCCTATGATAAATATTAAAAGATTATGGTCGATTTCCATATTAAGACAAGATAGTATTTGTCACGATGTGATGTTGGACCATGGTTGACCATGATTGATTTTCAAATTGAGAGAATCATTGTCACAATGCAATTTTGGACCATATTTGACCATGATTGACCATGGATAACCATAGTTGATT
The DNA here is from genome assembly GCA_034641835.2 of Pinus albicaulis. NCBI lineage: Eukaryota > Viridiplantae > Streptophyta > Pinopsida > Pinales > Pinaceae > Pinus > Pinus albicaulis. The sequence goes on along the minus strand of CM076579.1, from coordinate 310,468,284 downwards.
TTCAATTTGACACAATATTTTTCACAATGCAACATTAGACCATGGTTGACCATGGATGACCATGGTTGTCACAATGTGACGTTGGACCATGAGACAATCGTTGTCATAGTGTGACCATGGTTATTGGCGATCATTGACCATGATTCACCATGGTTGACCATGGTTGATTTTCATATTGAGACAGTCTTTGTCACAATGCGACATTGGACCATGGTTGATTGTGGTTGACAATGATTGACCATGGTTGACCATAATGACAATGGTTGATTTTCATATTGAGACAATATTTGTCACAATGTGACGTTCGACCATGGCTAACCGTGATTGACCATGGTTGATTTTTATGTTGACCGTGAATGACCATGGCTGACAATGATTAACCATGACTAACCATAGTTGACCATGATTGATTTTCATATTGAGACAATATTTGACACGATGTAACATTTCACCATGGGTGAGCATGGTTAACCACGGTTGAACATGTTTGACCATGGTTGGCCATGAATGGCCATGGTTGAAGATTGTTGATTTTTATATTGAGACAATGTTTGTCACAATGTTATGTTGGACCATGGTTGACCATGATTATAAATCCAAGGGATTTATATTAAACCCTAGGATTAATATTGTAAACCCTATGAATAATATTATACCCTAATAATATGAACCCTTACAGTAATAAACCCAAGGGGTTGATATTATAAACCCAAGGGACGAATAAACAAAAGTGATTAAAACTAAAAATAAAAGGGAATAATATTAAACCCTAAAATAAAAATGGTTTACCATGGTTGATTTTCATATTGACACAATCTTTGTCACAACGTGTAGTTGGATCATCGCTGACCATGATTGATTTTCATATTGAGACAATTTTTGTCACAATGTGACGTTGGACCATGGCTGACCATGGCTGACCATGTTTGACCATGGTTGTCATAATGTGATGTTAAACCAAGAGAAAGTCTCCATCCCAAAGTGACCATGATTATTGACCATGGTTGATGATGATCGATGATGGTTGACCATGGTTTATTTTCATATTAAGAGAATTTTTGTCACAGTGTGTCGTTGGACCATGGTTGGTCATGTTTGACCATGATTGAAAATCATTGACCATGGTTGACCATGGTTTTTTTCATTTGAGACAATATTTGTCACAATGCAACATTTGACCATGGTTTACCATGGTCGACTATGACTGAACATGGATGACCATGCTTGACCATGCTTTATTTTCATATTGAGACAATCTTTGTCACTATGTGAAGTTGAACCATGGTTGACGATGTTTGAACATTGTTGACCATGATTATAAACCCAAAGGATTGATATTAAACCCTATGATTAATATTATAAACCCTGTGAATAATATTATACCTTGGGATTATGAACCCTTAGATTAATAAAACCAAGGGATTGGTCAAACATGGCCAACCATGGTCCAATGCCACATTGTTACAAAGATTGTCTCAATATGAAAATCAACCACGGTCAACCATCGTCGACCATGATGACAAACATTGTCTCAATATGAAAATAAACCACGGTCAAATTTTGTCGACCATGGTGAATCATGGTCAACCATGGTTAACCATGGTCCACCATGGTCAACTCAATAATTTAAAAACCACCATGGTATTTCCAAAACCCCCTCTAAATTTCAAAATTTGTTAAAAGTTGTTAATTGCAATATATACGTTCTATCACAATTAACCACTAAACCAATAATATATTTAATGAACATTTTAGAATGAAAAAAAGAAACAAATTTTAAAAAATGTCCATAAAATGAAAAACCCTAACGAAATATTATTTATTAAATTTAAATTATATACAATAAAATAGATAAGTGTAAAATCCAAAAAAGAAATTAAATATCCGACACATTATATGCATATTTTCTTTGTTCCATGTTGATGTTTCCACATTATATACAAATTTGTTGTTACTCATCTCACTCTATGTATATATACATTGAAATTTATGTAGAATTATTTTTTGCCATTACTTATCTCACCCTATGTATATACATATTTCAATTTACAAAGATTACAATAAAAAATCAATTCAATAAACAATCTATTAGACATTTAAAATATATTAAAAAATAATAATTTATGCATACATATTTCTTGGGGTTGCTTATCTCACCCTATGGATATACACATTTCAATTTACAAAGTTTACAATAAAAATAAATTCAATAAAAAATCTATTAAATATACAATATAAAAAACAAGTTATTTGAAATATTCAAATAAAATAATACTTAATATTTAATACTCATTTAATATGTATTTTTTTTAATCCGACTAACTTTAAAGTAAAATTGAATATGAAATAAGGATGGTAGCAAGGAAACTAGTCCCTACCTTGAGATGGAGTTCGAGCATTCAAACTGTCATTGCTAAACCAAGACTAAGATCTAATCCCTACCTTGATCCTAATCTCTGTTTGGGCTTCATAATATTTTGGTATATTTCTGTGAAGGAAGACAAGTTAAGGTCTGAACATACTACAAAGAAGAAACGAGTAATACAATGCAAGGAACAGAGTACGAAGAAGAAAGGGGTAATACAGTGCAAAGAACACATTACGAAGAAGAAATGGGTAATACAGTGCAAGGACTAAAGCTTAAGTATGAAGAAGAAAGGGTTAATACAGTGCAAGGATTGAAGCTCCAACACAGTGTGAGGAAGTTAGTGCCCTACCTAATTCTCAACAGATATCACATGTTTGGTTATAGATTCTCTGAATGGCAGGGTTACCACACATAATTCGACTTCGGAGAAATTAAAAAGGAAAATAATAAAGAGCTGGTAATGCTCAGAGAAGCAGCACTGTGGCCAGATGAAAATTTTGCAGCAATAGATACATGACTAGGATTTCAATTTAAGTGCCATACTATACAGGAAAAAGAGCATCAGAGAAAAACAAAAGAGTACAACAAAAGATTTAACTAAACTAATTAACATGCTAGATGGAGGGAAGTTATCTGTCAATCACCCATCTATTATTTTTATCCAATTTGGCTGTAGGTTTTCTGATCCCTTAACATGATGAATGGAAGGAAGTTATCTACCACTCACTGATCTATTAATTTTGTCCAATTTTCCTGGAGTTCTTGTGTTCACTTAGAACTCCAAGCTATTATATCATAAAGTATGTTATTGCCAAAAAAATTTGTGATTGGCTAGCTCCTGGGAGAGATGAGGACCGTTATAGAAAGATGGCCAATTAAAAGGAACTAATATAGTAGCTGTTTTGATACAAATTTAATAGTTGGAAGCACTATAACCATAGATTTTGTAATGTAGCTATAATTTATAATATTTTCTTTAGCTATTACAACTAAATTACCTTCATGTAATTGAAATTAGTTAGTTGTTTTTCTATAAATTGAATTTAATTAGTTGCGGATTTCTTATGCTATTTAGGTAAATATAAACATGCAGAAATATATGAATAGGTACACACATGCACAAGGAAGCATGATACTGTAGCCAAATAATACACAATAAAATATGGTAGAGACTAGACCTATTGGATAACAATATCTCCTGCCCTAAATTCAACCCTTTACATGCAATCATATAACATCTGAGATTGTGCCTTTCCCCAACAAATTCACAAAAATTAACAATAAAATTTATGCTTTATAACCCACTTCATTCAGCGAAAAACAAATCCATACAGAAGAAATCCAACCCAAAAAAAACCAATGTCAATGCATGGTTACCTATATGGACATAACAACATCTATGAACAATACCAACAATACGATATCAACAATGGGAGTAAATTTATTCTTTAGAATACATTCAACTAAAAGTAAAAGCAATTCCATTAGGCAAAAAACAAAACACACTTCACCAATACATGGCTTCCTAGATAGGTGTAACAATACAAGTAAACAAGACCAAAAGCATAATACATATTACATACAATGGAGTAACCTAGTAGTTAGCCATGCTACTTGCCAAAAAGTGAACATGAGTTCAAGCCCATCGAGCAGTAACACTTCCAATTAAAACCCTACACTGACCCTAACACCATTGTTGGATGTAGCCAGCATAGAGGAAACCTAGACCTAATAATCATATTTGTAGTTGTTTAGATTATAGTAGTTCCAAATTTTGAACTGAAACCATATCTATATCTTTAAATATCATACCACCAGGTAGCATATTGCTGAAGATATCCAAAAATTACATATTCTAAATAATCCCATTATCTTTTGGTGTTATTCACCCATTTTCCCAACATCTACTACTAAACAGAAAGTACTGCACATCCTCTGCATGCTAGATATCATAGTTGAAACTCATTCTCTTAATAAATGATTTTATTGTTATTGGAACTGTACCAAAAGCACATTTTCTACAAAAATCACATTGGTAACTTCTATGAAAATAACATAAAAATGAGCATGATAAACTTCAAAAATTGCAGAAATTATCATTAAAGCCATATAATTTGTAACCTTTCCTATGCACTTTGTATATCTTTGTCTTCATAGAGTACCTTATTTGAGGATGTAGCCTATTAGAATCCAGGATCGAATGTGGATCATGCTCCACTCTATTTAGCATTTATGTACATTTAGTCTGCAATTTTCCTGTTATTCCAACTGTAACAAAGCACGATTGCCACAAAAATCACATTCGTACCAAGACCCGCGGTAGCCAGTGACATCCCTTACTATAAATCGAGATGCAGTGTTATATCCATAGCCTAAAACATAAGTACACATAGAAAATACAACAACATATCTAGCATTGACAATTTCTTACCCATAAGTAGTTCCAAACCCAGTAGCATATCCAATTGTTCCACCATATTGAGATCCTGATGCTTTCTTTGCTATAGCTGGATCGAATCCTTCGAGGACCTTGCTTTATGGGTCATGGTGAATGGGGTAAGAGAATGGGATGGGGGACCAACCACAACCTTGTGGGTTGAAACAAAATAATACCTACGTCTCCAGCACAATTTTGGCAGAACAAACACCCATCAAGCTTGGCACCTGAGCAGAAATAAGTATTTGTTTTGTGGCTAAACCTCGACCTTGAGGAATGATTCTCAAAACTTCTAAAAAAATTCGACAGTGATAAGAAAATGTGTGGGGATGCTATATCGATGTGTTATGTCGGTGTAGACAAGTGGTCCATAGATGGGCCCACGTCGTGATTTTTTTTTCACCATTTTTCTCACTTTTAACATATTGTGGAAATTTTAACAACCAATTGTAAACTATCATGTCATTTTTTTCATAATAGTGATAAAGAGCGATGACCCCATTTGAGAGCTCATAACACGAATGAATAGTTTTAACAAGAACATGTAGAGGTAGAAGATGCCCAGATTGAACGTTTCAATATTTCCCTGGAAAAATGCAAAATTGCGTGGTTTTTTGGTAGAAATTATGTGCCATACATAAGATATTTTAGTGTAAAATCTTCCAATCTGTAACTGCTTCTGCACAAGACTGAAATGGAGATCGTGGGCTATGTGGGTAAGTGATTTTATATTGATTGAATGCCTGAATATCCACTGTTTTCTTCAATGAGAAGCAGTTAGTTCATTGAGGCATTTTTTCAACAAAGGATTTTTTTCAAAATTCTGTGAGATTTGCGTGCTTTTTTGGCAGAAATTTTGTGCCATAAAGTATATCTTTTAGCATAAAATCTGCCAATATGTAACTGCTTCGACTCAGGACTGAATTGGAGCTCATGGGCTACGTGGGTAAGTGACTAAATATTGATTGAATGCCTGAATATCCATTGTTTTCTTCCATGAGCATCAGTTAGTTCGTTGAGGCATTTTTTCAACAGAGGAATTTTTTCAAAATTATGTGAGATTTTGTGGGAATAGTTTGAATTTATTTCCAAAACTTCGTATTTGGGCTGAATTCAATCTAGGTATTTTGTCACACGTCTAATTTCAAACACAAACACGAGATGGTAATACACAACTAATTTTGGCACTCTAACACAGTGTTAATACCATAATTCATCTACTTGGTATTTTCTTGGACTCACTGTAAATTAAGATAAAATCAAGGTATCTTGGCTCTCTAGGTTTGTCTAATATATCATAATTTGAGCTGAGATGGTATTGAAATTTTTCCATAGTTGCTTGCTTATTAATTTTTCTAATTTAAGCATGTCAGTTTCTTTCTGTAAAATATTGAATTGAAACATGTGGATACATAGTAGTAGAAATTTTTTACAGTAAGAAAATATGTCATTGACATTGCAGTGTGATTTAATTTGCTTTCATTCATTGCTAAGCTGGTAACAATATGGATGCATAATGCAATTGTATTTTTATGCATTGCATGGAAGGGAAGTTTATAACTCTGTCTTTCAACAACACATCATGAAGGCCCTCATATTGGTCAGAGGTTTTGGAACCAGGCTGCCCCCTTTGACATTGAGTGTCCATAAGCCTCTAGTTGAGTTTGCGAATAAGCCAATGATTTTGCATCAGGTAAAGCTAACAAACCTAATAAACTTGTAACAATAGCAGTGATGAAGGAGGTTGTCTATTTCTTGTATGGAAAATTAAATAAATTGGATTTTAATTTTTGAGCAGATTGAAGCACTCAAAGCTATTAGTGTTGATGAAGTTGTACTAGCTATTAAATATTAGCCTGAGGTAAATATTAAATATCAGACTCTTTTTCATATCTAGGTACATTCAGTTTCTTCCCCTAAAAACCAAGTTCAAGGACGACAATAGAATATTTCTAAGGTCATTTCATTTGATGAAAGGTTATGCTGAGCTTCTTGAAGGCGTTTGAAATGAAACTTGGGATTAAGATTACCTGTTCTCGGGAAACATAGCCCATGGGCACTGTTGGGCCTTTAGCTCTTGCAAGGGACAAACTAATCTTTGCTTGCTAACCATCTCCCTGGTTTATGCCTTTCTTTATGTGCTTGTTAACCATCTGCCTAGTTTTTGCTCATTTGTTGCTTGCCTAGTTTCTGATCATCTGTTGCTTGCCTGGTTTCTGCTCAAGTGGAAGCATTGTTAATGCAGCCTGGTTTCTGCTCAGGTGGAAACATTGTTAATGCAGAGGGTTCAGATGGAAGTGGTGGAAACGTTGTTAATGAAAACCATTATCTGGTTCAAGTGGAAGTGTTGTTAATGCATAGTGCTATCAGCTGTCAAGTGTATGATCTGCCTACATGTAAACAAAAGCAGAAACAAGCAGTGGCATGCGTACATGAAGCGGTGGGTTGTACGACATTGTGTCTAAATTACTCTGCGATGGTTTATACATCGCATATCATTTAATGTTTTAAACAAATGCCAGCATTAGTTTACCTCTGGTTGTCTTAAAATGTGAAAGGGAAAGGCAAAAACTAATATAAGATATGCTTTTAGCCTTCCCGTCTCGAGAAGAAGCCAAGAAGATGGCAAAAATATTGCCTTATGAAAATACTTTGCGATCCACTTCTATCCATTAAAAATTTTCAGTTATCCATAATACTGACAAACAAAATCAGTAAAAAAATTTGTTAAAATTCAGTTATCCATTATACTGATAAGCAGAAACTAATGCTAACAATACATTTTCAATTGCTATAATCCCACCGTGCGGCAGGGATTAATAATATAACAAATTAAATTGTCCACTTTAATTGATATAGCTAGATACGTTAATTGATACATAAGCCTATGGAAAACAATAGTTCCACAATTCAAGTAACGTAGAAAGTTTTTGGAAAACTAATAAAATTTCTCTTGAGTTATAAAATTTATCTCCTATACTTCTGCCATGCCAAAAATTACAAGCAGCCCGGGTTAACGTAAAAACATGCACAGTCCATATCCAAATGACTTTTGCATTGCGAATAATTTCAATGCAGGTACACATTTGCATAGAGGGCATGACCCAATCCGTCAAAAATGCAAAACGAAGACACTAGTTAACACTCGACAAGGGCGAGCACTTTCACGAAAACACTGTGTAATGTGGACCGATATTATACTTTTAGTCATTAATTTCATCGAAAAAAAATACATTTTATCCACAATCAATTATGCCAATACTAATAATTCGAAAATAGTGTTTTTTTTTTTTTTTTTTTTTTTTTAATATTTCTTGATATAAATAATATTTATTGAAAATTAATGATTTTAGACGTGTCATTAGCAAACCGATCGAGGCAGAATGCTTTGGTTCAATGGCTACCCGGAAAAAATGCCAAAAGGCGCAACTGATGTTTTAATTTTCTTAACCAATCCAAAATCAACTTATTCACTTTAAAAATGTATTTGTTTTTGGACCGAATTTGATTTCAAAAATGATTATTAGCATTTTCATCTAAATAAATCATTATCTTTAATATTTTTTTTTTAAAATACCACAATAAAAAAATACATTTGAACCGAGATTTTTATAAACATTCTCATATAAACAACTTGTAAAATGAGTTTCATATAAACAACTGGTAAAATGAGTGAATACACATTTTCATATAAACAACTTGTAAAATTAATAAACACTTCTATATACTTTAATTTTGAGTGGAACTCTAAATGTTTGAATATAAATAATTTTTTATTAAATAGTTGTTAGGAATCTGTAATTTATTAGCAAGATTGGCAGAGTCCAATTACATAAACAACATCGTTTCAACCAACTTTGGGATCGTAGGATCTAGCCCTCCTGAATCCAGAGAGGGATCTCTCCAATATGTACAAAGATGGATTTGTCTTTGAAGTTTGGGGTTATGATATTAGGCTAGTTATGAAGGCCAAGGGTTTGTTTGTTTTTTGGATGGTTGAGCATGAGAATTACTTGAGGGGAAAGTTCTAAATGCAAAACAGTTTCAAAAGTGAGAAGTTGCAAGTGAATAGAATAGCTTAGACTAAAAGATAGATATAACGTTGGTTTTTAGTCCATTGGGGTATGGAGTCATATCTGGACTTTAATTGAGCAACAACATCAAGAGTGATCCAAGGGGAAAGTCATCTATACCACAAGATTATTTGAGATAGAGTTATGGGATGGAAACAATAAAGTTTTGGAGATGGTGGAAACTGATAATAATTTCACAAAGGATTTATAGTCAGTCCAAACAAGAAAATCCTCTTAAGTAACTGTTTAAAACCAACCAAGAATAGGGCTAACCATAAACTTCTTGGACAAGTATGTATTCAAGCAGCTTAATTGACAAACAATCCAGTAGTCCACATAATTACCTTCAGAAATTATGAAAACATATAAGAGAAACAGAGTGTAACCTAAGATCAGATAAAGTACTTTTAAACCTATTCTTCTTTCAGTCAACACCAAGGGAAACTTTCAGAATCTGCTTTTGGAGAGAAACTAGGACCAAGGCACACCATATCTTCCATAGTCATCTTTAATAAGCAAATAAGGAAAATAACTTTCAAGAAATAGGTTTAAAGCAAACAGTAGGGCGAGGGAACTCCAGCATTCCTAACTGCTTAAATAGTATTAAATCATTCTTAAATGAACAAGTTGGAGGAAAACATTAAGATAAAGCTTTCAGTTAGAGAAGGTTACTGGTATACAGTAGGTCCTAACTCTATAAATGTTGTCCTTTATCAAAGAAAGTGAAACAATATGACATACATAGAAGGAAAACAATAACAAAGAAAGGAGCACTTCACCAGTGATATAGACCAGGATCCCAAGAAACAACTTTTATATTGATTTCAAACCAGTTATAGTCTTCAAGTCCAATGTTTCAGTTTAGAAATCATCTTCACTATTTAGCCTATCTAATCTACCACAGGCAGGGCTCCAAGGGCCAGTGAATACTATTTACAATCAGAAGTTTTTACTGAAATATATTTCCAAGTTCTACAACCAACCCCTCACTCATCTTCTGCTGTAGTATATATAGAAGAATGAGGAGGTGAGATCTGATAAAAGATCTCAATTACAATTAATACAAAGTTATTGTCTTCTTGGCCCTTGGGGGGCTCAATGAAGAAACTGTATAGGTGTTTCACTATATTAATTGATTTATACTTATGAATGAAGCTCGGTGGGAGATTTTTTGACCTTTGAGGCTCTGTGTGACGCTAGGGTTACTCTGCAGATATATTTTGCATTAATTTTCATTGCAGAAGTAACTTTCCAGTTGTGCTGAGGTGAAAATATTCATTCGATCAATAAATTTGGCCCCTGTTTGAATGGTTTGAGGCAACAGGTGGCTTTGTGGTAGCTGGGAGAAATTGATTAACCTCATACGTGGTGGTGGAGGTTTCCTGTTTGATAATAGTTTATGCTTTCTTCTTTAAGTGTGTTTTAAATCAGGGATTAGGCTTTTGATAGCCGTCTTAGCCGTAATCCCCACAAATCTGTCCTTTAATACTCTGTTCTGGTGCATTTTTGTCTTCGACGGTGATACTCTTTGTCTGTGCCCGATTTGTTGTGTTCTTTGTTGTTGTGCAGGGTTGCGCAGTGTTCATAAGGCATCCATGCCTAAGGAAACACTGAGGAAATGTGCATTTCCACCCTGTGGATGATTTCCTTTGACGAATCGAAGACGGGAGGGTCGTCACCCTCCGCCTCTGAATCTTCTTTGAAAATTGCGAGAAAATGATAAAAACCCTGCAAAATACGAAAACTATTAAAAAATCCTGCTTTTATAGGTTGACTACATCGGAGGGCGTGCGAGGAGATTGGAGCCATTGGATGGCATCATCCAACGGTCAGGATTGATCGGGAGCGATCGTGGAATGGGTGAAAGAAGGATTAAATCCGAACCGTCGATCGTGCAGAGATCGACGGTCGAGATTGAACGAGGCGGTCAGAGGAGAAGGATGAATCTGAGCCGTCGATCGCGGAGAGATCGACGGTCGGGATTGGGCAATGGAAATTCAAACGGAGAGATCGGACGATGAATGGTGGGTCGTCGATCTGCAGATCAGATCGACGTCGGAGATTGATTTGCCGTCGTACGATGGCCTGGCTATCGTGCGCACACCATTGTTAACCATCGAGCAACTTCAGCGAGTGATCACCGTTGGATCGATGGGCCCAGATCAGACGGTCCACAGCGATATTGCTGGGCGTCCCAGTCCGAACGTTAATGCGCGATGGACGGTGGTTTCACAAAAAGTACAAGCGATGCATGTCAAGCGATGTATGGAATTGCTGGCCATCAGGTAAAAACCGCCCTCCGCCGAAGAGTGGTGCGATAAAAACCACGCGGTTTTGGGAAAAAGGCGCACGGCTGGGGGGTCCACAGGGAAGTGCACTCCGCACTGTCGGATCTATGGATTGAATCGACGGTCGAGATCGCTCCATAATTTTCACGGGAGGAAAAATTAAATAAAATGAATTTCGACGGTTTAAATAAATATCAAAGGTTTCTTAATGGTTTGTGAAGCAATATTTATTTAAACCGGATAAGCACCCGACTGGCTCAGCACGCGGTCATGGCGCCAGGGTGTATGGGCGGAAAGGCTAGGGACTTAGCCCAAGGGGGCTTAAGCCCAATATATATAAAAAATGGGTTTTTAATGGTTTTTTTTCATGATTTTCAAAGGTTTAAGGGTTCCGATAAGGCCAAGAGTGAGTCTTAAACCTTATAAAGGGGATTTTGATGAGGGGAAAAGGCAGAAATGTGAAAATGAGGGATTTTTTTGGGAAATAGGGGGATAGAAATATGAGGTTAATTTGGGAAGAAGGGAAAGGAGAAAATGGTGTTTGAAACAATATTTTGGCTTTGGAAATCAGCAGGATTTCAGAGTCTTTTGGGATGAAAACAAAAGTATAGGATCTGGACAGAGGCAGGAGGCCTTTAAGAGTCTTCAAGAGCCAACAATTTTTAGTAATAGAATTTGTTCCTTGAAGGCTCAAACAGTCTTAGCCACCTTTTGCTATAACAAATACTATAGGTGGCTAACAGTGGCTCCACTTGGGGATGGTGCCTTCTTGAAGGCATCAAGAACTTCAGAATTGCTTTCTCTGGGAGGCTGACCTGTGCCTTATCCATTGGGCTGCTCTTCTTTTACTGAGATGATATTTCTATGAAAAACATATTAGCAACCATGAAAAAACAATGGATATTCATCAATACAAACTTCTACCTACCCAACCCTACTGATCTAACATTTTTTCTTCTTTAGAGTACACTTGGATTGGCAAACTCTTTTCATAACATTTTATTCTTTTGAAAGCAGGAAACTAATCTAATTCTACTCCTTATTTCTCCCTGAACTCAGATTAAATAGTTGAGTTCAGATTCTTTTCTACCTATTCTACTATCTATTGGGATTAAACTGTCCAACAAATTTTCATTTTCTAAATTTCTAAAACATAAATTTAAACAACAGCCAAGTCAAGATTAAGCTGTTTGACTTGCTGTGATCTATGGCATAAAGACAAGTTGCACATAGACATTTATTTTGCAGAAAAAATAAATAAAAAATGGAAGGCTTAAGATCTGAAATTTGATAACACTTCCTTCCTCTTTTCTACAGCTCTGATTTGATTCTTATTGAGCTGTCTCTCCTTTTTCTATGGTTCAGATTTTGAGCTAATTAGAACCGGATTTTTACATCTCTTTGACTCAGAAAAATAGAATAGATTTGAGTCATTTCTCTTTGCAACCTTAGGTTCAGATTTTGATCATGTTTGAACCTTTAATTTCTATCCTAAACTATCTACTGATAAGCCAAGATTAGACAGTTTGGCATATCAAATTCACTATCCTATCAGTAGAAAATTTAAAGCTAATTAGTCAAGATTAAACAGTTTGACTAACTAGAAGTGTGTTTTTCAGGAGTGGCATTTGAGCTTGCACACTTTCAGATTTATCTCTCTCTTTTTTGGTATGGGGCTATACCTTGCTTGTTTTCAAAATCTACCCTCTTTTCTTTATTTTCTTTGTTTTTGTATTTTTGAATGTTTGATTTTCCTTCAAAGTAGAAGACAATCAACTAACTACATGCTTAGGACTGAGCTTTATTGACATTCCTATCTAACCTATTCTAAATATGGAGTATTTACATTTATCGTATGATACAAAAATGCCAATGCAGCCAGCTGAGTAATGTCAAGAAGAAGTAGAAACTCTGGCTGCTTGTCAGAGGTATCCATAGAACATATTGAATATTAACCTTCAATATCAGGGCTATCACAGAAGGTGACAGCTTTTCATGTCTCTGGCTCTTGCAAAGGATTACTGCTTGATAATTTGAGCCAGTTGGGATTTCCACACACTCTTCCATAGGATTAACAAAGAAAAGATGAAGATTCTCTTCTTTTCGGCCCTCCATGTCTGGTAGATTGTCTGCTTTCAAGACTTCAGCTTTGAGGACTATCTCTTCAGTATGTAGCTTGGAAGTATCACCATATTTAACATCTACAATAGAAAACAGTGAAATATTTTCTTTCTCTAAATATATGCTTGCTTCTAATATACATTCAGGTTCTTGGGATGACAGTTTGACATTAATGAAGGGAGAAGTTTCTTCTTGAAAAGAGGGTATATCCACAGTAGGATAGTCTTCTATCTGTTTCTCTGCTTTTTCTTCATCATCATCTAAACTGGAGGACTCATCATATTTGGCAGTGTTGTCCTCTTGTAGCCCTGGTATGCTTGGATTCAGTGGGCTGAACTTTGTGAAGAGGTTATTATATTCTTGAGTGGGGGTGTTTTCAATGGTTTCCTCTTGCTCAAAAATTTCTTCATTACTCTTCTCTTCACCTTCTGAGTTGAAAGGCTGCTGATTCCACATAAAGTGAAAGCTTTTTATGATGGATCGAAAAGGATGATTGCAGCTTTCAAGCTAATGATGGTGAAACTCATAACACCAATCAAATTCTGGTTGCCCTGCATGATTAATTTATGCTTGGAAATCATCATCATCATAAGACTGATCGAGGTTTGAAAATTTATTAGAATAAAAATTTTCCTCAGTCAAACATATTGGGATATCAGTAGGTCCTTCTTCATTCTGATCCACAAAATAACTTTCTAAATCTATTTAACAAATTTCTCTATGTGAATGGGCAAGAGTGTTTGTTTTGAAAAAAGTTTCAGAGACTGGTTGTTTATTAATAGTCTAATCTATCTCTTTTTCTGTCAAAGGGGAAGATGTTTCTATGTTCCTTTGAACAAGAGTACAGTAGTTCTTTGTCTCTTGAGAAGACGAATTTTGAGGCTGGATGTATTCTTGAGGCTCGGCTATAAGGGATGATGAATCAATATTTGAGTTTTCAGGGATATCTTGAGGAACTTCCATTATTTCTAGGATCATCTCTTCCTCAACTGATTCATCTATATTCTTAAATTTTTTCAATAGGAGATTAAACTCATGAATGGCTATTAAAATATCTTCAGGATGCATCTCTTCCAAAGCTTCCTCATTATCTATAATGTGTTGGGTGATGTTTTGTGATGGATCATAATATATTGCACCCAATGATAATGATGTAGTGTTTTCTTTATAGTTCTCATAGAACACATATTCAAGGTCTCTTAAAGAAAACAAACTACTATATCTTAAGCATTCATACCAAACCCTAGCTTTTCCTTCTAATGTTAACATGAACATTTTCATTAGGCAGTCTTCATGCCATTCAACTTTCAACCTCCATACATGTATGTGAAATTTGATAAGATGCAATAAAGGGTCATCAAACTTTTCACCTTGAAAAACAGGCAGGTTGTCATCCCAATTCACTTGGGGCATCTTATGTGGAAACCCAGGGATATGATCTCTACTCATTGGGGCATATCTTCGTTGTATTCTTGGAATCATGTTTGCAAATCAAGAAAAAGGTCACTGTGTCTGGTCAATCAGTTCAGGGTCTTCTACCAGTGGAGTCATTTGGTTTTCTGGGAGTTTTAGAGTGTGGATTCGCTAGGTGGAAGATTTTTATCTCCTAGGGAGGTAAAATGTTTTAATGGTTCCACCACCATGTGTTTCTTGTAGAGCTGCAAGGTTTTTAGGAAATGAATTAGCTCTCAAGGGTGATCTGAAAACAATTGATAATTTTATCTTAGGAGACTTCCTAAGGATACTTTCTGGGTTATCAACTAACTTAGGTGGATTAGGGTCAGGATGGGCTCTAGTGTGAATCTTTCTAGGAGCCACTATGTTATGTGTTTCAGACCTAAACAAATAGGAAAATTTCAACCAGGTATGACAATCTTTTAGAGGTTTAACTAATCTGTTTTCACCAATCTTAATCCTACAGTCCTCTAACTGAGTTGGAATGATGCTACAATAATGTGGGTTCTTCCCAGTGGAGTCTTAAGGTCTGCTAAGGATTGTGGAGTTGCCAAGTGGAATTTTTTAGCTCCTAAGGAGGTAAAAGGTTTTATGGTCCACCACCATGTTTATTGAATACCAATCTGA
Organism: Pinus albicaulis; assembly: GCA_034641835.2. Classification (NCBI taxonomy): domain Eukaryota; kingdom Viridiplantae; phylum Streptophyta; class Pinopsida; order Pinales; family Pinaceae; genus Pinus; species Pinus albicaulis. The sequence continues at coordinate 310,452,915 of CM076579.1, read as the reverse complement.
AATATTTTTGGTTTTTCTAAGTTATTTTTCAATTGTATGGTTTTTAAGAATATCCTAACTTTATTTCAAAACTTAGCTATGGTTATGAGACAAAGAGAGTGTACTCTTATGGCTAAGCCAACTGATTTTTCAAGGTAAGATAAAGTCTTAAGAGAATCCTAGGGTTTACCTAGATTGTCACTGATTCAAACAAGTTTCATCATGATTACCATTGCTTTTGGTAGTGATTGAAAAGGCTGCTTTTTACTCACAAAGGTTTTATGAATTTTTTCTAGGGAACTCAAACCAGAGATTGACTGGGAGGGCATTCACTAGATATGTCACCCCCGAGAGAGGATGAGATCCGGAGGCTACCTGGCCCTTTCCAGACTCTGTCTAAGAGTATGGGAGAACACAACAAAGGTAAAGGGTTTGGAGTCCCCAGCGAAGTCGCTAGAAATGTTAGGAATCTGTAATTTATTAGCAAGATTGGCAAAGTCCAATTATAGAAACAACATCGTTTCAACCAACTTTGGGTTCCTAGGATCTAGCCCTCCTAAATCCGGAGAGGGATCTCTACAATATGTACAAATATGGATTTGTCTTTGAAGTTTGGGGTTATGATATTAGGATGGTTATGAAGGCCAATGGTTTGTTTGTTTTTTGGATGGTTAAGCATGAAAATTACTTGAGGGGAAAGTTCTAAATGCAAAACAGTTTCAAAAGTGAGAAGTTGCAAGTGAATATAACAGCTTAGGCTAAAAGATAGATATAACGCTGGTTTTTAGTCCATTGGGCTATGGAGTCATATCTGGACTTTAATTGAGCAACAACATCAAGAGTGATCCAAGGGGAAAGTCATCTATACCACAAGATTAATTGAGATAGAGTGATGGGATGGAAACAATAAAGTGTTGGAGATGGTGGAAACTGATAATAATTTCACAAAGGATTTATAGTCAGTCCAAACAATAAAAGCCTCTTAAGTAACTATTTAAAACAAACCAAGAATAGGGCTAACCATAAACTTCTTGGACAAGTCTGTATTCAAGCAGCTTAATTGACAAACAATCCAGTAATCCACATAATTACCTTCAGAAAGTATGAAAACATATAAGAGAAACAGAGTGTAACCTAAGATCAGATAAAGTACTTTTAAACCTATTCTTCTTTCAGTCAACACCAAGGGAAACTTTCAGAATCTGCTTTTGGAGAGAAAATAGGACCAGGGAACACCATATCTTCCATAGTCATCTTTAATAAGCAAATAAGGAAAATAACTTTCAAGAACAAGGTTTAAAGCAAACAGTAGGACAAGGGAACTCCAGCATTCCTAACTGCTTAAATTGTATTAAATCATTCTTAAATGAACAAGTTGGAGGAAAACATTAAGATAAAGCTTTCAATTAGAGAAGGTTACTGGTATACAGTAGGTCCTAACTCTATAAATGCTGTCCTTTATCAAAGAAAGTGAAACAATATGACATACATAGAAGGAAAACAATAACAAAGAAAGGAGCACTTCACCAGTGATATAGACCAGGATCCCAAGAAACAACTTTTATATTGATTTCAAACCAGTTATAGTCTTCAAGTCCAATGTTTCAGTTCATAAATCATCTTCACTATTTAGCCTATCTAATCTACCACAAGCAGGGCTCCAAGGGCCAGTGAATACTATTTACAATTAGAAGTTTTTACTGAAATATATTTCCAAGTTCTACAACCAACCCCTCACTCATCTTCTGCTGTAGTATATATAGAAGAATGAGGAGGTGAGATCTGATAAAAGATCTCAATTACAATTAATACAGAGTTACTGTCTTCTTGGCCCTTGGGGGGCTCAATGAAGAAACTGTACAGGTGTTTCACTATATTAATTGATTTGCACTTATGAATGAAGCTCGGTGGGAGCTTTGTTGACCTTTGAGGCTCTGTGTGACGCTAGGGTTACTCTGCAGATATCTTTTGCATTAAGTTTCATTGCAGAAGTAACTTTCCAGCTGTGCTGAGGTGAAAATCTTCATTCGATCAATAACTTCGGCCCCTGTTTGAATGGTTTGAGGCAACAAGTGGCTCTGTGGTAGCTGGGAAAAATTGATTAACCTCATATGTGGTGGTGGAGGTTTCCTGTCTGATAATCCTTTATGCTTTTTCTTTAACTGTGTTTTAAATCGGGGATTAGGCTTTTGATAGCCGTCTTAGCCGTAATCCCCACAAATCTGTCCTTTAATCCTCTGTTCGGGTGCATTTTTGTCTTCGACGCTGATACTCTTTGTCTGTGCCTGATTTTCTGTGTTCTTTACTGTTGTGCAAGGCTGCGCAGGGTTCATAATGCATCCATACTTGAGGAAACACTGAGGAAACGTGCATTTCCACCCTGTGGATGATTTCCTTTGACGAATCGAAGACGGGAGGGTCATCACCCTCCACCTCTGAATCTTCTTTGAAAATTGCGAGAAAATGATAAAAACCCTGCAAAATACGAAAACTATTAAAAAATCCTGCTTTTATAGGTTGACTGCATCGGAGGGCGTGCGAGGAGATCGGAGCCGTTGGATGGCATCATCCAATGGTCAGGATTGATCGGGAGCGATCATGGAATGGGTGAAAGAAGGATTAAATCCGAACCGTTGATTGTGCAGAGATCGACGGTCGAGATTGAACGAGGCAGTCAGAGGAGAAGGATGAATCTGAGTCGTCGATCACGCAGAGATCGACGGTCGGGATTGGGCAATGGAAATTCAAACGGAGAGATCGGGCGATGAATGGTGGGCCATCGATCTGCAGATCAGATCGATGGTGGAGATTGATTTTCCGTCGTACGATGGCCTGGCTATCGTGCATGCACCTTCGTTAACCATCGAGCAACTTCAGCGAGTGATCACCGTTGGATCGGTGGGCCCAGATCAGACGGTCCACAGCGATATCGTTGGGCGTCCCGGTCCGAACTTTAATGCGCGATGGACGGTGGTTTCACAAAAAGTACAAGGGACGCATGTCAAGCGATGTATGGAATCGCTGGCCATCGGGTAAAAACCGCCCTCCGCCGAAGAGTGGTGCGATAAAACCACGCGGTTTTGGGAAAAAGGCGCATGGCTGGGGGGTCCACAAGGAGGCACGCTCCACACCGTCAGATCTATGAATTGAATCGACAGTCGAGATCGCTCCATAATTTTCACGGGCGGAAAAATTAAATAAAATGAATTTCGATGGTTTAAATAAATATCAAAGGTTTCTTAATGGTTTGCGAAGAAATATTTATTTAAACCGGATAAGTGCCCTACTGGCTCAGCACGCGGTCACGGCGCCAGGGTGTATGGGCAGAAAGGCTAGGGACTTAGCCCAAGGGGGCTTACGCCCAATATATATAACAAAATGGGTTTTTAATGGTTTTTTTTCATGATTTTCAAAGGTTTAAGGGTTCCGATAAGGCCAAGAGTGAGTCTTAAACCTTATAAAGGAGATTTTGATGAAGGGAAAAGGCAGAAATGTGAAAATGAGGGATTTTTGTGGGAAATAGGGGGATAGAAAGATGAGGTTAATTTGGGAAGAAGGGAAAGGAGAAAATGGTGTTTGCAGCAATATTTTGGCTTTGGAAATCAGCAGGATTTCAGAGTCTTTTGGGATGAAAGCAAAAGTGTAGGATCTGGACAGAGGCAGGAGGCCTTTAAGAGTCTTCAAGAGCCAACAATTTTTAGTAATAGAATTTGTTCCTTGAAGGCTCAAACAATCTTAGCCACCTTTTGCTATAACAAATATTATAGGTGGCTAACAATAGTGATTTTTTATATTGAAAGATTTTTTAATTTAAAAAATATTATCTATTTTTTTCATTTTCATTTGACATTTATTTATCTTTTTTAAATTCATTAGGCCAAACATTGTCTACATTTTTTCATAGGCATTTGACATCTGTCCCTCTATTGTTTATCCCCATTAAGTGACATTTGTATAACAATACCTTTTTGTCGGGTCGATCACATTGAAAATACAATGGTCTTCAGGCAAAGCGCTGAGAGGACACTCTCAGGGCTATCGCCATTGCATTGTTGACAAATTTGGAGATTGCTCGAGGTAGCCAAGACAATATTACCATAGTTGTTTTACAAAAAAGCCATCAGAACAAATTACTATTCATTCCTTATTATGTATGTCTTGGTACAAAATTTTTCAACAAAGAATCTTTATTGGTGTTAGTATTATTATGTTTGAAGACCTCACAATTTTTTGGTTTTCAATTACAAATTAAAATGTAAAAACTATTAACAACTATATTCCATTGCTGATTTTCTTAAATATGAGTTGAAAGCAATTTTGGACATTGCATGGAATGGGATTTGAAGCCCGATCCACCCTCCGTGTCTAAGATATTTTCAATTCCACAACAAGTTGCTTAGATCATTGACCTTTTCCTGTCATAAGTTGTAAAAGATGATGTGTATAATTCGCTGATAGGCATATATATTTGACAAGTGTATATTACCGCTAATCTCTTAATTCAACCTATGGAAACTTTGTGAAATAGTTCGAATGTTTTATGTTCCAATGCATTAATATGATATCACAATTTTAATTTTAATATTTTATTGAATACTTAGAAAATAAGAAGAGAAAGGTGTATGGCACTTTTTTCTTTTTCAAGTTCTTTATGCTTTTGGATTTAGTTCTGAATTTATAAGATTAATAAAAACATGCATTGGAGATTTGTGGATTGTCCCTTTAGTAAATGGAAGGTCGACCAGTTACTTCAAAGCTTCGTGGGGTATTAGGCAAGGCTTCCTGTTGTCACCTTTTTTGTATATTTTGATGGAAGATTCCCTAAGTCGAAAGCTGACAACATAAATGATATCTGGGAATCTTCTCAGCATTAGGGCTATAAGAGGTACCGAGCCAATCAATCATGCCCTCTTCGCACATGAATCTTTGCTCATAGGTGGTGCCCCCCTCAAAATTGCAATGGACTTCAACGAAGTAATCCAAAGCTTCTGCAGAGTATCAGGAGCTCTAGTCAATGAAAGGAAAAGTGTGGTGTACAACTGGGGGATAGATCAGCAATCCATTAATTAGATTTCTCATTCCCTTGGCTTCATGGGATTTGCCTCCTAGGAAAAAATAAAGTAGCTTGGACTACCATTAATTTTTGGATTCAATAAGGCCCTCCACTAGGTGAAGATCCTCAACAAAATTAAGGTAAAAATGAATGCGTGGGGAGGACAGTGGCTCACAACAATTGGGAAGTTGATCCTAGTTAAATTTTTTATGTCCTCCCTTGTGATTTATCAGGCATCATTCTAATTGGCACCAAAATAAAACACTGAGAACCTCTCCAAGCTTTTAAGAAATTTCCTGTGGCAAGGAGGAAAGGTGAATAAAAATAAATTCCACTTGGTAAGTTGGGATATTGTGAAAAGACCATTAGCTGATGGTGGTCTTCAGGTTAGAGACCCCGGGTTAGCCAATCTGGCTTTGGGAGGGAATATTTTATGGAAAATATTCTCCAATCATCGCCACCCTATTAGTCAAGTGCTAATAAAAAAATATATGCACGGGCTCTCACTGTCCAATATGGAGAAAGGAGCTCCTTGCAAAGGCACCATCCTTTGGAAGCTCTGTAGCAAAGGCTGGGAATTATTCAAAAATTATTTGTACAGAATCCCTGGAAATGGGGAAATAATCCGCTTGTGGGATGACAAAATCATGGATCTCCAACCCCTAAATTTAGACAAAAATTTCGCAGAGTTGCATGACTAGCTTAAAAATCAAGGTATAAGCAATCTGGTAGACATCTCTTCTTGAGAAGTTGCTGGAAATTGGATTGATTGGTCAATCCCACACCTACGTAATCGGTTTCTCCCTCAATTAAGTCTCCTTCTTGTTGCACTCACTGGTCTGGCTCTAGTGCATCTGCATGCAAATGATAAGTGGGGTTGGGGACATTCCAGAGCTTACTCAGAGTCACAGGGGTACACCAACCTCCATTCTAAGCATCTGCTGCAAACTCCTACATTGTGGCATCACATCTGGGATCAATTTGGCCTCCCCAAGATCAACTTCTTCAGTTGGCTTCTCATGCATAGACGGATATTGATTGGGGACAATTTGGCTAGAAGAGGCATAATCGGACCCCACAGATGCCCTCTCTGTTGTTCGGCCCAGGAATTGATTAATCACTTGTTTATAGACTGATCATTTGCACAAGAAGTTTGGAGGCACATCATGCTCGGGCTTAATGCTCAAACCCCATCGTAGATCACAGTTGTAAATCTGTTCACCTCCTGGAAAGAGTGTTCTCCCTATGCCTTGAATAGAAAATATGCGCGGGAAAAAATTTGGAATGTTATCCCAAAATACATTTGCTAGGAAGTGTGGCTAGCAAGGAATGATGCCACCTTCAACAACTGTAAGATTCTCCCCATAGTTGTGGCTGCTAAAGCCAAAGATTTGTTGACTGAGACCATGGAGAATCGACCCCATAAGGTAGACAATGAGTCCTTCCTAAAGAGATAAGCTGGCTGGGAAAGTCTTTGAAGAGTTCCAACAGCAAAAATATCCCCCCTTGGCCTTGCTTCAACTCTGAGTGGAAGCTCCAGATCCTTGATCTAGAATTTCAAAAATGGTGGAAGAAATAGGATAAAGCCACGATCTTCTTTGACGGAGCTTCAAAAGGAAACCCGGGGATATCTAGAGCAGGGGGAGTAATCTACTCTCGGGAAAGGCACAGTAAAGTTAAATTTAGTTGGGGCCTTGGACATAGCACAAACAATCAAGCAGAAATCTTAGGTCTTCTCAAAGCTTTCCAGATCGCCCAGGGGCATGGAGAAGAAGACATTCAAATATTTGGAGACTCGAAAGTCCTAATAAAAATCATAAACACTAATGAACACTTCAACAATCCAGAACTCAACAAGACCCTATAGAGACTCTAAAAGTTGTTGCAAAACTTCACCTCTAGCTCCTGCTTTCACATCCTGCGAAATCTAAACAAGGAGGCGGACTCTAGAGAAAATATAGGTTTCCTCTTAGCCCAAGGAGATCTCACTAAAAATGACGAAGCTCCTGTTTGGGTGCCTATTCCATAAGATCGAAGCTCCAAAGCTTAGTAAAAGCATAACATCGTTCCACCGGGTTGTCTGGAAAAAGAAATATGTAACATCGGTTGTTTAGGCTCCGACCCAACCTATCACCATAAATAAAAAATTTATCTGTTCATGTTAAAAAAAATTAAAAATTAAAAGTAATAACAATAATAGAATTCAATTTGTTATATTGCGATTTAGTTTTTATTAATAAAATTATGAACTTTTTTTTAAATAAAAGAAAATCATAATATACATATCACATTAAAATATATCATATATAAATAGTAGGTAGAAATTAAGATATATTTGATCATATAAATTGTAATAATGATACCTTGACCCTATTAAGATCCATTTTATCATATAAATTAAAGTAATAAACCAATAAAAACTTAACACATACAATATAACTAGAGTTTTAACCATGGATATGTAAATTTTACCATGGATAATATTAACTTGTAGATAGGCTTTGTTACAATACTATGAGCCAATATCATGCCTTATCAATACGACATGCTAAAAAACCATAACTCATTTCAAAATATAAATATTTTATAAATGTTTGATTTTAATTTTAATTTTATAAAAAAGTTTCATTAATCAGTCCCCTATGTCTAGAGTGGTCAAAAGCTAGTACCTTGAACTTCAGGTTTAGGGAATAAGAAACTGTTTTTTTCCTTATGCAATAACCTCCCACACTAGAAAGTCAAGGAACTAGGTGACCAACTAGTTAGCGAATTAGAGAAGTTGAGAGTCCAGTGGGAATTTGCTTCTTTGTGGCTCCCCCAATGATCCAAAGGGACATTGAGCACTTGGAAAACATACTTGAGAGAAATAAGCTCTCCCCAATGGGGGTGGTATCGGAAATGAGTGATGTAATAGTTGGGGCATTAATGTAGTCCACATTTGTTGGATTGTTGGTAAGGAGAGTGGTTTTCGGAAGGCCATTGGAAATAAAAGTTCCCTCGTATTCGATCAAGATTTCTGAAATAGAATCGCATAGATGGTTGGAATGAATAAAAAATGAGGGGAGAATCCCTAGGAAAGGCCATTCTGGACGGATTTCATTATTTATCTTTCTGTTGAGAAATAGAACATAGTACATGAACATGAGGATGTTGACGATCAAGATAAATAAGACACCCATTAAGGCCTCCTGAAGAAGCATCGAGCATGCAAACAACAAATGAATTCCATGAATACTTAACATCATGAGTGCCTCTTAAGATAACAGATTGGTGCATTTATTGTAAATTTATATTTATACCAATGACATGACTATGGATTCATTGCCATGTTGGAAGCATAAATAAAGGGGACATGGTAGTGGTTACATCGAAGAAATGTGGAGAAAAAACTTTCAATCATAGTTACAAAATATGCTTGAATCTGAAGAAAGAAAAAAAAAAATTTAATAAAATAAATAAATAAAATGAAATGAAAAATAAATAAATAAATAAATCTAGAATTCGATACATACATCCAATAATTCAATAAGAATTTGGTTCGACGTAGGGTAGCTAATCCCAGGGTAATGTCAGTGAATGGGAGTGTTACCACCTTGCTTGTGCCTAAAGTCTCAACATATTGATTTAAATGAGGTAACCAATATAGGAGTAGTTTGATTTATGCATTCATTTACATACTTTTAAATTACATCCTATAACCATAATACATAACTACACAATCGTCATGATCATAATAATAAACAACAATCTAAGTAGACATCAATCTGTAAATTTACAAGACACCATTCCGACCATGGACATATTAGGTATCTTCACGGCTTAGGGAATCATTTATATTTATAACACACACATATATTGCATTATTCACAAGGTAATAAGATTCATTACGGTCCATAAGAAAATACATGTAAAAAAATGTATATTTATCTATGGGTTTAAAAGTAAACGAAAACTAAAGGAGGGACTTCAACTCTACACCCAACCTTAGGCTAACCATACTGTAGCCACAATTCACATATTTTGGTGATAATTCATTGAGGATGTTATATGCATAACTACAAGACAAACTTGTTACTTCAAGCACAACAAACATAATTTACATATTTTGGTGATAATTAATTTAGGATGTTGTATGCATAACCACAACACACAATTTCTACTTCAAGCACAATGATGAAAGAAAAAGCTTCCCAAATCTTGGTCAGATGATTTTCCCAATCTTCCATACCTTCGGTGTATCTTTGCACATTTAAAGGGCAATTACTAGTAATAAATTAATAGAATTTGTTGGTTACGTGGCTAGCCAATTGCTAGTAATAAACCGATAGAATGTGCTAGTTACATGGCTAGTCGGGAAAAATGCCAAACAACACAACTCATGTTTTATTTTTCTTAACCAATCCAAAATAAATTTATTAACAACTAACTTATAAAATATATTTTGGTGTGTTACCTACCTAGCATCAAAAATTTTATTTTAACTACAATGCTTACGAACTATCATGATGGTCTCATGAGTATTTTCCACCTATCAAGACAGCGTGTATGAATGTTTGCGATGCTCTCATCACTGTTTTCCACCTATCAACAGGAATGGAAGGCCTCGTGATCAACGACTCTCCTAATTATGGTTGTTGATCGACGGTTGAGATTTTTGGGAGGAATAGCGACTAACTACCTCCGTCAACCCTGTGCCGCACTCGAGCTCATTCTTCCATTCACTCGTAGTGGGAGATGGATCTGCGAAAAGTGGTCATTCCTACTTTATGGATATATTTTCTCAACACAGAGCACTTTATGAACCCTTGTCACAGTTCTAAACCTATCTTAGAAGGCAAGGGGATTGTGGGTATGTAACCAACGTTGCAGGTATGCATACGAACAAATGCAAGGAACACACCTCTGTAGGTAATTTATGTTAGTCGCTTCACCCTTCTAAATTTCATTGGCACATATATCTATTTTTCTTAATAACAAATCCTGCCTCTGTATCTTACAAGTTTGGCTCTTTCTGGGCGGTCTGCGACAATAGTTTTCTATCGAGCATTTCGAATATCCCAGGTTATCCATTAACGTTCTCTGATCCATTATTGTCTTTGTTCCCAGGAATGAGGGCATGAAATTTCTCTCTAGGTTCCTAGGTTACACAGAGAGGTGTCAAGAAGGGTAAATAAATGTTACACATAGAGGTGTAAATAAGGGTAATGAATTTCATCGATATCTTTAACGTGCATTATGCATATGTAATATTCCCCTCATATCAAACAATCTCTTCTAAGTGGTCATAACTAAACATAACATGCAAAAATATAGTAGCAAAGTTGATAGAGTAGGAATAGGTTTATGAATTTCATACTATAATTCTATAATGCTAGTGACAGGGGTCACCATATTTCCAGGTTTGTACACCTCGATTTTCACATTTGTATACACAATAATATTCAAATATCCATGACATATTTTAGCGTCTGCACAATAGCCTCCTCCATTATCGCATTAATCTCTCCCCTGGTCTCTCCACCATTATCGCATTAATCTCTCCCTGGTATTAGCTTCTTTCACTCTACTTCCACTCAACAATGTGGTATTGGTCCTAGCGTTTCCACCGTCTCGGCAAGAAAATCACCTTTTTCGAAAATCACCTTCTGCGTAATACACATCCAAACTCTCAGGTTTCACGACCTCCCAGTAAAAACTCTTACCTACCCCTTTTCCGCCCATTCGTCGGTAATGAAATGAAACGATCCATCTGAATCAAACATCCATCCATCCGAAATGTTTGATCCATCACAATGAAATAAATAAACCAAAAATATTATTAAATAAAATGTACCATGCTCCAATACTCAACTCTTTGTGTTTCCATCATGCCCAATTGTCCATAAGCGGTCCATCAATTACTCAGACCCAATCGTCCATCAACGCATATTCTCTTAAAACCCAATCACTCAGAGGTAATATATTCTCTTAAAACTCAAATAAGGCCATCCATAAATAAATAAAAATAAAAAATCAACATTGACCATTGATAAATAAAAAAATAAAAGTCAATATAAATTAAAAAAAGTCATAAAAATATAAAAGTCAATATCATTACTACCATAAATAAATAAATAAATAAAATTCAACATTAACCATCTATAAATAAACAAAATAAATAAAAATAAAAGTGAACATCAATACTTCTGCATAGGTAAAAAAAAAAAGTCAACATTGACCATAAATAAATATAAAAATAAAAGTCAAGATCAATAATTCCACTGAAGAATGGATCCTTCCAGAAGATTAGTTTCTTTCTGTGAGATTGAGGATAAAGACCAAGCTGAGAAAAATCCTCTCAAATACATGTTTTCTAGTTCATCCAGTCGTGTTTTAAATTCTGCTGAATTAGAATTAGTAGAAAGTCAACCATCTGCAAGATGGAAGTTGCCTGTAGTAAATGCATCTGATGTATATTCAGACTTAAAGTCTTTCCATCTGATTGCTGCTACCAGAATCTCAATAAAAGAAACTATCAGCCAGATCCAAGAAAACTCTGAAAGTATACAATCTATTCCCCTTTTAGATCCAAAAACTCTTCATGCCGAAGCAAAGAGGTTGAAAACCAAATATCTTCATTTGGGTTGTATTCGGGTTGAGATAAGTGCTCTGACACATAGAGGATTAAATATATTTGTATTAGCCACAGTCAGAGACTTAACACATAATAAGTATACAGATTCCTTGATAGGAGGGATAGTAGCCCCACTGTCTAATGGGCCAGTGTATTTTGACTGCTATCTGAATTTATCAGTATATGTGTTTGATGAACACATAAAGGATATTCTGCAATTACAAATCCAGACCTCTGGGTTTGATATGAGGAAAAACAGAAGTAACATCTCTATTCAAACTAGAGGATGTTTCAGACATACTAATACCTTATATCCTGTTGTCCTTCATACTCCTAGTCAAGAGTCAAAAGCCAGTGTGTTGGTTCTAAAAGATTCTAAAAATCAGAAGATAGAACACCAAATCATTAAATTGGAAGATCTTAGTTTCCCAGAACACTGGGTTGTAAATAATCCCAAACCTCCTGGTATGCAGAGTATCACATCATCCAATGTCCAAGAGAATAAATCATCTGTTGTCATATCCTTCCCAAGAAGATCCACCATTGATCGTAGAAGGATAGATACCCTCTGTAAAAGCTCACCTCTGTACAGAAATCCTGAAGTTGTAGATACTACTAGTTCCTCACAATCCATTGTACATTGTCAACATATTGAATTGTTTGAGTTTGCTCAATTAGTAAACTTTAGTTCTATTGAAGTTATTTGTCCAAACTGTAAATCTGCTATCAACCTAAGTCAACTTGTTTAAATGGTCATCCATTATAATCATCATCCAAGGACAGGAGAAGCTCCACCTACTACATCAGTAAATCCTTGTCCAAACCCAAAATGCTCAGACATCCCATTTCCCCATGAGTCTAACCATGTGATGATGATGCATAGCCTTCCTTCACTTGAAAATGAAGATCCTAGGCTAATATAAATATTTAGCAAAATGAGACCTCATGGTAAGCCCAAATATGGTCTTGGATACTTGGAAAAGTTGAATGATCTTATTCCAATTAGCAGATTTAAAGAATTTCTTGTTGATTGTAAAAAGCCATCAGTCCCTGAGATGCATAAGTTTTTCTCTGTCATGGACGGGTGTCCTAAATATAAGATAGATACCCTTTGGATGAAAGCTATGTTGAATTGGGATCTTGATACACACCCTGAGGCTGAAGCTTTTGATAAAAGCACCAGCAGAGAAGAAAAAATAAGGCTAGCTAGTGAATGGAAAGAATATATGGAATACAATAATGAATGGATATATTTCTATTCTTGGAAAAAGATATCTGAAGCAGAAGTTGTCATGATGACAGATACAACCACTCCTTCCTCCACTCAGCATTCATGGACTGCTATGGATGGCAGTAAAGTTGAGACCAGCACAACCTTTCCTCCCTTTAAAGGAATACTGCTAGGAGAAGAACAAAGTTCAGCTAAAGCAATTCCTTTAGTAATTAAAGATGACAATGCCCTAGGCATAGATGGGAGAATTCAAAAGGCTAGTGAGTAGTTAAATTGGACTAACACTGCTATAAAAGGCCTAGATATGAATGTTGAAAAAGATGCCAAAGTAAAAGATTATTTTGATAGTCTTACAGTTTCAGTTTCTGATGTAAATAACAGTTTGAATAATATTCAGTTTGTGAATTCCTCTATGAGAATTTATTCCAGAGAATCCTTGGAGACAGTAGAAGCTTTAGAAGCTAAGGTTGAAAAATAATTTCATTCAACCCAGGGATCTATAGAAAATCTCTGTGTACAGTTAGATAGAGCTCAAATAAAGATTGTTGAGAAACCAATCCCATCCTCATTCCTTTATAAAAGGAATATTCAGATTCGGAATCCTGTCAAACCAGTTGACAGACTTCCACATCTTCTTCCAAAAGAAGAAGCTCAGTCTAGTAAAGAAGAAGAATCCACAGAAAAAATCACTATATCTTCTTTACTCAAAGAAAAAGATGAAGAATCTCCCTTAGGACCAGCAACTAGTTTATTTCCAATTTATGAGCCACTGGAAAGTCAGTATACAAGATATGTTGTTCCTGATATTAAAGGGAAAGCTCCAGAAGCATACACATTCCATCCTGATGCTCATAGAGAATGGAATGTAGATAATCTGGTTGTTAACCATATTAGATAAGTGATTGATTTAATGTTCATTGAATATAAGATGATGTGTTTAAGGGGTAAAACTGAGGTTGAAGCCTGTAAAACGCTTATTCAATGTTTTACTGGTATTTTAGCAAAATGGTGGGAGATTGAATCATCCCCAGCACTCATCAAGAAAATGGAAAATGAAACATTAAAATATGAACAGGGTGATATTGTATTTAATCCATATGGCACTCCTCAGAGTAATATGATTGGTGCTTTGACTTCCATGATTCTGGAACACTGGTGTGGTTCAGAAATAGAAATAGCTGATAAGAATGAAATGATTCTTATGAATATTAAATGTCATAAGTTATCACAGTATGAAGATTTTCATAGATACTGGAAGCAAATAATATTTTTAGTTAAATATCCACAGAATTTGCTCTGGAAACAAGTATATCTTGCTGCACTCCCTTCTAAATTTTTTAATTTGCTTAAACAGCATGATGCATTCCAGTTTCCATTTGAGTCATACACATGGGGAGAAATATACATAATTATCACCAAGACAATGGTTGGATTATGTACTAATATGAAGATGAATAACTCTCTGCAGAAAATGTCTAGATTGCCTGATGAAAAATCTATTTGTCACAAGTATGGTCTTTCTTTAGATGATCCAGTTTTCAAAAGAAGAAAGGAAAAGAAGCAGGCAAAGAAAGCACAGAAGCAGAACAAAAGACATCCAGTCAGATATAGCAAATCTAGAAAGGGTCAACAGAAAAGAAAGGGATATTACAAATATGTCCCAAAGACCCATTATTACCAACCAACTGACATCCACCTGCACTCTCATAAGCAGGAAAAGTGGGACAAATTGACCTGTTGGTTATGTGGCAAACCAGGTCATACTTCTTCAAAATGTCCAGATGCGGTTGAATAAAAAAGGAACAGAGGAAGAAAGTCACAAGAGGAAGCTAAAGGAAAGAAGATTGTAAAATTTGAATCTCAGACACTCTGTCTCAGATGTGGTTTCAAAAACCACCGAGCTGAAAACTGTCCAAATGTTGTGTTCAGAGATCAAATCCAACAATTTCAAGAAGAAGACTCCTCTGATTCTCAGAGTTCATATTCCTCTTCAGATTCAGAAGAAGAATATCATGTTCAAGCCACATGTTTCTATTCAGACTCTGACAATTTCTCTTGTCAATCTGAACTAAATACTTCAGACAGTGATTCTTCCAATCCTGAAGTATCAAACCTATCTCAGTAGTTTAAAGAAATGATTCTTACGGCTCAAATTGCTGAAGATGCAGAAATGAAAATTCTGTCACAAATCCGTGTACTTGATGAAGGAAAGATGAAAGAAAAGTTACTTGAAGCATTTTTATCACAAGTGCATACTACCAAGAAAGCATCTTCTTCACAGCCAAGGTTCATTGATGCCTCTTTTGAAATAAACACTAAAGCCTTCCATAGATATCAACTGCAGAACAAAGTGAGACAACTCACTTTGGGGGAGGTAAGTAGAGAGATTCACACCTTAAAATCTGAAATTTCTACTTTGAAAGAAAAAGTTTCTTCATTAGAAAAAGGAAAGTTTCATGAAGAAGAAGAAGAAAGTTATTTTGAGCCCAAGAATACAAATGTTAAAATCTTTGAAGGAAAGAAAGATAAGGATATTGGTTTTAGAGAAATGAGATTGCTAACAATCCAGTATTAACATCATCATGTTCTGTTGAATATTTGTATTCAAGGAAAAATGTTTTATTTGAAAACATTAATATATTCAGGAGCTGACATAAATGTCCTGAATGAGAAAATAATCCCATCCAAATATTGGATTAAAGCTCAAAGAAAATTTGTTTGATTGGGAAATAAAGAGTTACAATATGAGGTTCCAGAAGGAAGTATTTGTTTTGACAAACATTGCATCAATCTTAAATTCGCAATTTCAGACATTCCCATTGATTGCGTCTTAGGCAATGTTTTTCTTGCAGCAGTAGAACCTCATGGATCAGCCAGGATGAAAGATAATAAGGCTGGTTATTTTATTACTATGCCAAGTACAAATGGGAAAACAAAGAAGATCAAAATGCCTTACATTTCTACTCCCAGACTCTCCACCATGGTCCAGGCCATGCAACAATTAGACTTGGCCAAAAACAAACTTGAAGATCTCAAAGATCTAAAGGAGACATTGAGAATTGAAGAACAATTAGAATCCCCTAATGTTAAAAGACAAATATCTGTTCTAAAACAGAAAATTGAGACAGAATGTTATGTAGAAGAGCTGAATGCATTTTGGCACAGGAAACAACACTCTGTTGAGTTTCCTTACAAATATGATTATACAGGAAAACCTTGTAAGAGTAAGGCCATTCCTATGAGCAGAGATTATAGAGAATTATGCAGCAAAGAGATTGATGATCTGCTGAAAATAAAGTTGATAAGAGAGTCAGACAGTCCCTGGAATTGTTATGGATATTATGTGAATACGAGGTCAGAACAGATCAGAGGAATTCCTAGACTTGTTATAAATTACAAGCCTTTGAATATTGTTCTTTCAGATAACACATATCCCATTCCACATAAGAGTGAGATCTTAGCCAGAATTGCAGGTGCAAAAGTATTCTCAAAGTTCGACATGAAGTTAGGGTTCTGGCAGGTGGCCATTAAAGAGGAAAATAAGTTCAAAACGGATTTCAGTGTCCCCGCAGGCCACTACGAGTGGAATGTAATGCCTTTTGGTTTAAAGCACGCGCCATCAAAATTCCAAAAGGTGATGGATTCTATTTTTAAGCCATATTTCAAATGGTTGATTGTGTACATAGATGACATTTTGATTTTTTATAAAAATTTACATGACCACTTCAAACATGTAAATATTTTTCTTAGAGTGGTAAAGAATAATGGCCTGGTTCTTAGCGAAAAGAAGATAGAAATGTTTCATACTTCTATCAAGTTTTTGGGCCATACCATCAAAGAAGGGAAGATTTCTTTGCAGAAGCATGCTTTAGAGTTTGCAGACAGATTTCCTAATGTTATTTTAGACAAAACTCAGCTGCAAAGATTTCTTGGATGCTTAAATTATGTAAGAAGCTTCTATAAAGACTGTGCCACTGATAGAGCATTACTAAATCAAAGGCTTTGGAAGAATCCTAAGCCATGGACTGAAGAACACACTCAAGCAGTCAGAAACATCAAAGCAAAGGTAAAAAATTTGCCTATTCTTTATGTTGCAGACGATGAGGCTAACAAAATTGTTGAAAGTGATGCTAGTAATGAAGTTTTGGGAGGTGTCCTCAAACAGGAAAAAGATGGCACAAAACAAGTAGTTAAGTTTGCATCTGGTAAGTGGAGTTCAGCTGAAAGAAACTATTCCACAATAGAGAAAGAAGTCAAAGCTGCATGGAACTGTGTTGAAAAGTTTGAAATCCACTTAGTTAATAAAAAATTTCTTCTAAGGATTGATGCCTTTGCCATGCAGAAATTCTTGACCAAAGACATCAGAAGAGCTAGTGAATCCAAGTTTGCTAGGTGGCAAGCTTTATTTGCTAATTTTGTTTTTGATGTAGAACACATCAAAGGAGAAGTCAATTGTCTTCCAGAATTTTTAAGCAGAGAATACATTCAAGAAGCACCAGAGGCACAAGTCATGGTTATAGTAACATAATGGGATCAAAGTCGCCAAAGAAAAATTCTAAGGACTATCCCAAAAGATAAAAATTGGGCTAAGTATTGGGATGAATGGAGGCCTACTTGGAAAATAAGAAATACCAAAGTCTTAGATGCTAATCTACAAAACCATACAGATCTTCAGCATCTTGTACCTGAAAGAAGAGTATACCCAAAAGGAAGTAAGTGGATTCACGACATGGTATACTCAAAAAGTATGGCAGCATCATATGAGGCCGAACATTCATTGGAAAATGAATTTCTTGATATATCAGTCATCTGGAATGAAGGAGGTGATAGGCGGAGAATCTATCACAACTATTTGGTCATCAACAAAACTAGAAACCCTGAATGGGCGTGGACTAATTTCAATCAATGGCCAGGGAATAATCCATATTTGATATTTCCCGACACATTTACAATTTTTCAGGGTACAAAAAGCTATGGTGGGATCTTCTAAATAAAAATGGTAAAAATGAAACCCACTATACCAAATTTAAATTTTGTGCTACATGGATTATGCAAAGTAATCAACAACGAGAATGGTTACAAGACTGGTGGAGTGACTATGGACTTAACAAAACCGCCATAGATCCAGTATCTTATGAATCCTATTTTCAAAATGAATGCACATGGTGCATTGATAATGGGATTGGTGAATGCTTCCATACACCTTGTCAAAAGATTGGTGATCTTCGTAATATAGAAGATTCAAAAATTTTAATGCAACACATGAGACAGCATAACCAATGGTTGGTAATGACAAAGATAAAGCACCAAATAGTTATGAACAAACTTATGATTGTCAGGAGAATCTACACCAAAGCATGGAATGACACAACATATCAAAGATATAGGTTTCCTGGAATAAAAATCTTAGATGACCCAGCAGAAAGTGGTTCTTGTGGATTCCACTAAAATAAAAGTCTCCACTTTGTACTATCTCCCAGTCACAGGGATATTGTGATCAGTTTTTCTCGAGGACTTTTCCCGTAAAAAGTATCCTCTGTGTAAATATTCCTATCACAATTCTCATGGGCCTTCTATACTTAAAGGCATCCACTTTTTTTTGTCTATCACATGCACATTTCCGGATATTGGAATCTCTGTGCGGATGTTGCCTTGGCGTTACCCAAAAACAATGATTCCAAATCCATGTCATTAGTTAGTACCGATTCGATTTGATTGCTTGTCCCCCTTCTCATCCTATATAAAGAAGGTAAGGCTCATTCATTCGGCATCGGAGGATAGAGAGTCTTAGAGTCTGAGTCTTGTGTTTTGGGTCGGAGCCTGAATTCTTCCTGATCTGCATCTGCGAGTTCTAAACTCGATCTGCTTACATCACGGAGATCAGTTCCAAGTCTAGAGTCTGATCTGAGAAGCCTGTAGGTCAGTGGGCTCGGCACTGATCAGAACCTAAAGTGGCCATATCTCATATTTTGAGTCTGTAAATTTGTCTGTGTTTTATGTTCTATATACTAAGTTTGAACTTGGCCAGGTAGCCTCCAGTGAGTTATCTCATTCATTGAGAAGCTCATTCTGGTAAATTCCATTTCAGTCGATCTCAGGAATGAACATTTGAGTCTATAAGATAAGATCTATAATATCTTCTGCTATATCAATAAAGAGTGAGAATTTTTCGCATCATTTGAGAACTTTAAACTCTGTGCTTATAATATTGTTGTTGAGGTAGTGTCTGTCTCTTTTATTTTCACTTGAGGTTAGGGTGGATATAGGAAAAGTCAACATCTACCATGAATAAATAGCAAAATTCAAAATCTACCATGGATAAATAAAAAAATAAAAATCAACATCGGTAATTCCACCTCGGTCGACGTAGGAAAGCCTTGTGCTAAATATGTTTCATTTTATATCTTCTCTCACCCTTATCAATACATAAAGGATATAAAACAAATTGCATATACCTTCCAATTATCATATATTTTTAATAATATGAAATTTTAAAAATAAAAATAAAAGTGATTGTAAATCATATTTCGTTAAAATTGGTTGAAAGGATAAATGGTTAAGGTGCTAAAATTATAATTTATATTGTTCATAGTAAGTTTTGTAATAAACCTAAAATTTTAAATTAATTTTAAATTTACCATTATTAAAATAATAAATTTATATTAAACTTAAAAAACTAATCAATATTAAAATCATAATTTTACATTAAAATGTCGGGAGAGAAAAAAACAATATAATAACTCCTTATCCTATTCCATTATAGCGCACTTATTCCATATTTATCTCACAATGAATTTTAAAAACCTAATTGAACTGGATCGCGAGTGTGTCTTTCACTATGTTGATTGTATCATTTTCCCTATAAACAGTTTGTTGCTCAATAGTTCTTTTATCAATGGAGCTAGGACCTATTTTCATTACACCGAAAGGCGTTTTCTTTAGGAGATTGGGTGGGCAAACACTGTTTACTCCACCCAATCAAAACACTTTCCTTTCGCCATTCCAATGAATTGTATTTTGACAAGTGTCGGCAACTCGTCATCTCCTCCATTGGTCGCATTGCCGTCTCCGCCAGCTGTTGCTCAGATCTCTGTTTGTCTAAGAATCCAAAACCCACCAACATATCCACGGGAAGGGAGGAGATAGGATGAGGGAAGTGGAAGAAGGGGCAGAGGTTTTGGAAGGTATGGCTGCGATGATGGTTTGGGCAGCCATGGAAGCCTATCGCAGAAATAAAGAGAGGCTCGCAGTGGAAATTGAATCCGTTGAGAGGCTTTGTGGTTACTCTGTGCAGTTTCAGCTAAAAAAGCGATGGATAAATCGCAGGAGTGGATCCACTTTTGAGCCCTACAGGCTCAGAATGTCACGCAAACAATGCAGCAGAAAATCAATGGTATACAAGGGTAGTTAGACGAACCTAAACGATGTTGGGTGCAATGGAGAAAAGACTCAATGCACTGGAAAATGCATCAGATTTCATGAGAAGGTACATTAGGAAAAATGTTGAATTTCGTCCATTGATGGACATGGGAATCCATGTCACAGCTTTCCACTGATGGAATTCATAGATTTATTAAATCGATTAGAGGCAGAGGTAGGGCGATTGGAGAGCATTAATTCTTCAATTTTCCCTCTAATTTTTCAAATGGGACCTTTGTGTTAAAGGAAACAATACCTCCAATGGAACTCTTAATCAATATTCTTTCTCTTTTCCTGAGGCACTTCCACCCAGTGCTCTGTTCTTGAGAGGACACACACTTATATCTTAAAATAGCTATGATTTCTTCAATCTATGCCATTCTTCCACGAGTTTTGTGCCCTTCTTTTACTGGAAAACTGAGAGTCAATACTCCATTGCTAGCATAATCGTTCTTTTTCAATTGGGGTGTCTATAATTGGGCATCAACGACTAGATCAGAAGAATTCAGGAGGCAAATGGGTTGAGCCCAGAGATTGAAACTTTGAGCTATGATGGATGACCTGTTTACTTCGAAGAAGCCATTGTGAATCGCATGGCACTACTCTGCACTCTAGCACCATGTTGTCATAATCAACCTAATCCTAGTTCACAACCCCGACTATCATAAGAATCCTACATGCTTTATGCTAGAACTATATAATTAAGAATAAATCCCTGCCTTAGGCCAAACAACCGATGTGTCTAGACCCTTCCTTCCACTCTGCATTCAAACTTAGGGTCTGATAGAATTCCTGCATTCACCTTGGCTTAGAGCTCTTGGATGGAGATGGACCGCCCCTTCATACATGTAAGTACGCTTTTTCAGGAGATAGAAGGCAGAATGTAATGTCCTTTTCAGCATCAAGGGATTCGAACCCTTGTTCCTGATCCTTCAATAGGCATAGAGAATTCCAACATGTCAGCGCTGGTTTTCCTCCTCTTATGGGACCTTTCACATTCTTGACCCACCACACCATATTATCTTCCTCCAGCTTTCCCTTTCTGTCATAGTAGCATAGCACAACTAGTGGTTGTCCCTCCCAAAGAGATCTGCATTGACACTGATTCTTCGAAGACTAACAAACCAGACAATCTAGGAGTTTTAGTGAGGGGAGCAACAGTTTCAAAGGAATCCCATCCAATGGATCTTTTTGGGAGATAAGTGCAAAAGGGTCTAGAAAAATTGTGGACAAAAGTGATTGGATGGAACAAAAACCTTGATTTGTGATGCCAAATATACTAGTTGAAATTTCAACCTATGTTATGACATTACTAGTCAGTACTTACACTCCCATCATTATAGATATTGCTACCAGGAAGAAACATAAATCTTTCCAAAGTGGATTTGGAAGAATCGTATAATGCTACGTTTATTCATTCAAGAATAAAATCTTGTTTGATTGAAAATGGAGAAAATGGTCAGAGTTTCTCGCATGGGGCGAGTAAGTTTTGGTTCTATGGCTTGAAGGCTACTTGATGTATGAAAGGGTTCTTTAGTATTTGTTACCAAGGTATCAATATTTACCGTGTAGATTAATTGAACCTTAGTTGTCGTGTAGATGAATTGAATGTAAGGAAATTTTTTTAGGATCCAGATTTCAAACAACAAATATGCAGCCAATATTTCAATGATGACCTTGATTTGTGTGGTATTAGTTTTTGTTGTTCAATGATGACCTTTATGGAGGCCAATCGAGCAAGAGATAAAAACATTATGTTTGGAGTTGTCTTTTTGGTGTCTTCTTCCAATGATCAAGAAGATAACATTGAAGATAATATTTATGATGCTACCGAATCTGAGGTTTGTTGCATTTTCTTAGAATCTCAATTGTGTACCATTGAATTTCAGGACTGTGGGCATCAAATGTGTGCCCTATGCACTCTAGCATTGTGTTGTCACAATAAAATTAATCCTACCACAACATATTCTCCTCCTCCAACTTGCCCTTTTTGTTGCAGTAGCGTAGACCAACTAGTGGTTGTCCCTCCAAAAGAGAGCTGCACTGACACTGATTATTCAAGGACTAAGAAACCATGACAATCTAAGAGTATTAGTGAGGGGAGCATCAGTTTCAAAGGAATCTCATCCAAGGGATCTTTTGGAAGATAAGTGGAAAAGGGGTTGGAAAATTTGAGGACAACAATGACTAGATGGACCATAAACCTTGATTTTTGATGCCAAATATACTAGTTGAAATTTCAACCTATGCTATGGCATTACTAGCCAATCCTTACACTCCCATACTCATAGATATTGCTACCAGGATGAAGCATAATTCTTTCCAAAATGTATTTGGAAGCCTATAATGCTACGTTTATTCATTCAAGAATCAGAGGTAATTTCTCATCTCTATAACTTGTAGTTTACAGTAGTTCAGGAATGTGTAGGAATCACATTGGATCTTATCCATTCCAAAACTAATATATATATTGCTTCACTCTGTGTATTTTAGTAGAAGACTATTTACATATTTTCTTCTTCAATTGGGCATTTCTAAGTAAAATATTGGTTTGTAATGGCATCGTTCAAAAATAGTAGGTTGTCCCATGTGTTTTAGATATCGAAACCTTATATTGCCATGATTTCCCTGCAATTTGGGTATGCGAGTATGAATATTATGACTAGGGTTTCTCTCAATGGAGGAATGAGTCACTATGTTCTAGACATGCCATCGCTATGGAGGAATGGGTCACTATGTTCTAGACACTCCTTTTGCCTTTTTTGTTGAAATGTATGATAAAGTATTGTTTAATATTTTCATTTTTTTTAATGGAAAGAAAATATTGGTGTTAACCATGAAGGGAATACAAAATTCCTGGTCTAAACTTTTATATTTATAAAATTTTGAGGTATGTATTTTGTTTCTTTCGTCCTCTCACGTTGAGGCTTGTATTTTGTTTCCTTCTCATTCTTTTCTTTGAAATTTTTTGAGCTAAAAATAGATTTACAATGCTTTATGGTCGTCACACTATGGTAATAATGTAATTACAATATAATAACATTAATATTGTATTTAGGTTTTTTATATCTACAGTCT
This sequence comes from Pinus albicaulis, assembly GCA_034641835.2. Classification (NCBI taxonomy): domain Eukaryota; kingdom Viridiplantae; phylum Streptophyta; class Pinopsida; order Pinales; family Pinaceae; genus Pinus; species Pinus albicaulis. The sequence goes on along the minus strand of CM076579.1, from coordinate 310,429,542 downwards.
AGGTTTTCTAATAATTTTGGAATTTGAATCACATGAGCAAAATGAAATGTTTCACTTAATGTATTAAATTCAAAAATCTAGAATCCAAATAAGAATCACTAACTTCCACTAGCCTTTCTGAATTCTAATTATGCCTTGCATGAAGGTGCAACCCAAATCACTTTTTTGACTTTCTGCCTCATATTCGTGTTGGCCTTGTAAGGGTGGGTAATTTTAATATTGTTTACTTCTCATTGCAGCTAGATATCTATTGTAGTGAAGACTAAAAGTTGAATCTTGGAGTATGGATATAGGTCTGTATTTGATCAAAATGTTTATTATGTTGAAACTCACCACTCCCACTTTTTCCTATGCACTAAGTAATACACTCCCTGCCATGACTTTTGTAATGGAAATTTTATTCAGATAACTGCATTGTTCTTACTGTATTTCTTCATTACCTTTTTCTTATAGGAATGTTGTGAAACACTATTACAAATTTAAGTGATTATGTTTAATATGTTTTATAACGTATATTGAGTTTTGGATCGATGGTAAATGGATTACTGAGTTGAGGAAAGATGGTGAATGAATATATGGTTAAATTATGATAAATCATCAATTCAAATTTGTTGTAGATTAATGGACTAAAAAAATATATTTTAACACAACATTTAAAAATAAAAACATTTTTGAAGAAAAAACATCAAAATTTACCCATCTAAATTATTCTTCAAATAATTTGATCCTATATTCTATTCTAATTACTTATATATTTGTATGTTACAAAATGGAAAGATTGAGTATGAAACAAGTACGTAGCCGAGCAAAGATAGTAGGAATGCTACTTTCAGTTGGTGGAGAAATGTTGATGAAATTGTACACAGGTCCTGTTGTTCACTTTTTTTGGTCTCCACATCCACACCACCCTCATCATGACAACAGTTGTCGCTGGTAAAGACTGGGTTAAGGGCCCTCTCTTGATAATTTCCTCACGCCTTGCTTGGCTAGGATTTTTCATTCTCCATGTAGTTACCATGTTCATGCATAATTAAAACAGTTTCCATGTTTCTATTGTGATGTAGTAATTCAAATAAACATGTACACTCCATTTATTATTTTCCAAAAAAATATTTATTTTTCGTTGTTTGTGAAAATTATTGTGTTGAATGTGAATGATATCTATTTTATGGTGATAGTTTAGAGCTTTTAAATTTGGCAAAGATAGTCCAAAGAAGAAACTTAACCCTAGAATTTTACTAATTCACATGTGCAGGCTTTTGTTGCAAAGAAATATTCAGGTCAACTTTCACTTACCACCTTAAACTGCTTCCTGGGAACCTTGTAGTCAGCTACATTGACTCTGGTTGTTGAACACAAGCCTTCTGTATGGGCTATAGAATGGGACATGAACCTTCCAACTGCAGTTTACTCTGTATGTCTTCGAGCTACATGTGAACGAATTAGTTTCATGATTTGGTTTACAGACAAATGCAAGACTTCTAGAAGACTGATAATTTGTTTGCAAATTTACCATAGGTAGGGAGTTGTCACCTCTAGAATTGCATATTATGTACAAGATCTATGCATGGAATTAAAAGGACCTGTATTTTCCACAACATTTATTCCATTGATGATGATAATAGTGCCTTTCATGGGCTCCATTATTCTTGCTGAGACCATCTATTTGGGAAGGTGAAGTGCCACACTGAAAATTAGACTATAGACTCACGAGACTGAATTTTTTTTATATGCATGAATATAGAAACATGCAAGTAATATTGATTTATAACCTTCTTATGCAGTTTGGTGGGATAAATTATGATTGTAGTGGGTCTGTATGTTGTGTTGTGGGGCAAAGTCAAGGATCACAAAATACCAACTGGGACAAAACAATCTGCAAGTGCTTCCTACAATAGATGCCAAGGTCAATGATGACACTGATGTTGCTTACAACAAAATGACAGAAGTTATAAAAGTTAGTGAGGAGAATGAACAGACTGAGTCCAAAAAATTTAGGATCTCGAGAATTCCATGTATATAACAAAGGAAAGAATGCCATAATATCAATATGTTGACATGGAAGAAGCCATTTACAGAACAGTTGCAGAAGACAATCAAAGAATTTGACAAGGCATTTACTTAATTGTCGATTCTTCAGCATAATTATGGTCTTAGTATGATGGTATTTCTTCATCACTGTAATCGATTAAGTATAGATCTCTCGAAGGGCACATCCTCATGTGAAAATACTTGTAAAAGTAATTTCCACTTTTATCCTGAACTCCTAATGAATGATTGATGCATTTCACTTCAATGTCTACTCTCCTCATAAATCATGGATTTCTCTGTGATTTAATTTTAATTTTTATAATATTTGAGATTTTTTAATCTTTTTATAAACATAAATCCATACTAATTTTAATTTAAAAGTTTCTTTTTATATAATAAAAAGATAGGTTATAAACTATTTTTTATATAACAAGGAAATAGGTTATCATATGATCATTATAAAAAGATTATTACTTTCTAATTTTGAAAATAGTGGGCGGTAAAAAAAATTCCAAAAAATATATATTTTTATTATATTTATATTCAAAATTTATAATATCATTTATTTTTTCTATGAAAAGTTTACATAATACCCAAAAGACATAAACTGATAGTTAAAATAATATAACAGGATTTCATACTTAATGATAGTATGATCAACTTGTGCTAATGTTCACATATGATCTTGGACACACAGGTGGCCATCTAGTGGATATAAAGAGAAAACCATAACCTAATAAGTTGAGGAGTAGAATTTGTGGAGGAAACTCTATTTTCTTTCCATTTGGAAAGTGCTAAGTCATATCCATCGGATTGAAATAGACACACCTTTATATCCACCTCTATCAATTTATACCTGTGATTGTTTTTTTTTTTTTTTAATGGTAAAATTCCAATGTGGTCTCACTCAGTTAATGTTTGTGCGTGGGATAATGAATTTATACATGTGATTATTTTATTATTTTTAATAATATACTTTATTATAATTTAATTTTTAAATTTTATCGAGATAGTTATTTTTAATGTATATTAATTAATTATTTATATTTAAGAAAAAATAAATTATTTTAAATAATTTGTTGGAATTAAACGAATAGATTTTGATTTATGTACTAAGAAAAAAAAAGCTTTGGGAAATCAATATTTTGCTCTAGGTTTAAACCATATAAATTTTTAATTAATTAGAATCAATTTTAAATAATTTTTATATAACACAGAGATAGGTTATAAGCTATTTTTAATATAACAAGGAAATGGGTTATATTATATGATCATTATAAAAAGGTTATTACTTTATAATTTTAAAAATAATGGCTGGTAAAAAAAAAAATCAAAACCAAAAAAGATTTGAAGCTTAAGATTTCAAGAAATTTTTATGTGAAATTTGATTTAGAAAAATTGTTGGTAAAATGAAATAACCTCTTACAATTAAACTACAACTTAATCTACCAAAATCTATAATGGAATCATGATTCCTCATTATTTATGTAAGGAAATGGGACTTATACGAAACCATCCCCCTAAAATAATTATTTATCAAGATTTTAAAGAAATGTTACAACTTTATTTATTTTGAAAAAGACTCAAAAAAAAATCAAAAGTTGTCTAGTTTATTTAGTGTTGATGTTTAATAATGACATGGTTTAATTATAATTGCTTATCAAGATCTTAAAGAAACGTTGTCCAGCTTTATTTATTTTGAAAAAGGCTCAAAGAAATTAAAAGTTGTCTAGTTTATTTAGTGTTGATGTTTAATAATGACATGGTTTAATTATCTGAAGCTTTTTCTTTAAATTTAACTATAATTACTGACATTTTTTTTATCAGAAATTGCAGAGTATTGGCATTCTCTTGATATAGGATTTTGTTCCCACTATATTCTCTTTTGGCATTTTGAGATGGGATTTTGTTCCCACTATACTCTCCTACACCTTTGAATCTTGTATCTTGTACACAAACTAGCCTTCACTATTATTTACTTATTCTAGATATGTTTTAAACTCAATTTCTAGATGTTCCAAGTGCTCACTTTGAATGCAACTGATTGAAAATAAAAGAGTGTCAAATCTTGTATATGAATTTTTGGACTACTAAACAATTAGTTGGATGATTGGCCAACTTGATATTATGTAGAAATTAATCATGGTAATTGGTTACAAACACCTGAACTATGTGCAATCTACTTTTTGTATGTTTTCATTACTCTATAAATTTTAATGTGACCCCCCACCTCTATAGATATAGTCATGGTATACAATGGCTAATTAAAATATCATTTTCTATACCTTAATTTCAAAGGAACTTCACATAGAAACCAAATTTGACTAGAGATGCTTGTGAGCCTATTCTTATATTCAAATGAGCATATCTTTCTCAAGTGTCCTTTTTTTCCACTTTTCTTTCCCTTCTCATTATTAGCAAGGGGCTTGATCATTTTTTATTCAATGTATTGTATGAGGGAGTTCGTGGATGCATTGAGTTCATGGATGCATTTTATATGCTTCTTGGGGGCAAATGGTTTCCTTTCTTTCATTTTCTCTCTTCATATTTGTCATTGATTGATTCCTATCCCACCTTGATACTTCCTCAATTTCTCAAATGTCATATAGTAAAGTGTGGGATGTGGAGGGAACACGAAGGGGATTGATACCATCATTACTATGCCATTATTATAAGACATTTATGTTAATGTAATTTTTTTTTTAACTTTAATCTCCTAGTAGTATAAAAACTCAAATTGTAATTGTATTTAATCGTTCATATAGAAACTTGATTATTTCCTTCCATATTTGTCCAACTGATAATTGTTAAATTTTCATGTCTTAAATAAAATAGTTTGTAGGTGTATTTTCAAAGACAAGGACATGATTAGGTTAATTGTTTTTATATAATAAAAAAATTATAACCATAGTTTCTACGTGTACATTCGAGGACAAGGGCATGATGAAGTTGTAGTATAATTAGTATGTTTTTCTTACTTTAATGATATAATTTTTTTGGAGTAGGCTTTGAGAAGTTGTAGTATAATTAATATGTTCATTTTAATATAATAATAATATATTTTTTTCGAAGTAGTTTTTGAGTTTTTTTTTTTTTTTGAGTTTTTTTGTGTATTTAAATTTGGTAAAAATTAATTGTGGTTAAATTTAGATTTGTGTTTTTTATTTTTTTGTTGTTGTATATATGGATTTAATATTTCAAAAACCTCTAAGACATTTTAATTGTGAAGAATTCACTTCAATCTTTTAATTTAAATGAAAAATAAATTCTTACAAAAATCTACACAAATTAAATAAGAAAATAAACCAGAAATTTTTCAAAATATTTACTATTTTTTTAAACTTAATTTATAAAAAAATTAAACTTTAAATTTACAAATTTATGTTAAATAAGCCTCTCATTTTCAAATATTTAAAATTAAATTTATATACATTAATAAATTCAAAATTTTCTTAAAATTCGAAAACATTTAAATTCTACACATTACATAAACTTACTATTATAAAACAGCTGAACCATATAGATTGAAAACTGACGAAAATATTTTGACAATTGGGTCGAGCCCTATTTCAAATGTCTCAAAAGTTCCACAAATTTGTGGGGTCAAAGAACATGTATTCGTCTCGTTGCTCCTCCTCCCAACTCGGAAAGAACTCCCACACTGACGCCTCCTCAATCGATGGGATATTCTCCAAACTCAGGCCGTCATTCTCCTGAAACGGAGTTTCCCACAACCCCAAGTCCCGCACCTGGGAAATCTCCCAACTGCCACATGCCCACTCCGTTTCTGAAACTGAAGACGGTCGTGAAGGCGACGCCGGCTTCTCTCTCGCGTCGTTCTCAATAATTGTGACATTTTGCAGAGAGGGTAAAGTTGAAGGGATTACGTCGAGGGCATATTTGGCCGCAGCAACCTGAATTTGCGCACGGGAAAGTGAAGACGCGGACGGAATGGCGGGCACAGAATCGGGGAAGTTGAATTTGGAGTTGGGGCCTCTCACGCAATACATTCCGGCGTCGTAAGCACGGGCGGCCTGCTCGGCGGTTTTGTATGACCCCAGCCATATCTTCTCTCTGGTCTTCGGCATGCGGATTTCAGACACCCAACTCCCCCATTTTCGCATTCGAATTCCCCTAAATTGGGAGCATTTTTGTCCGCGATCTTCGTCTGATGGAGACGGTGAAAGGTGCTCTCGGGAGGCTTTATTCATAACTAGCGACGCAAATCTAACGCTGTGCAGTGGCAGCTGAAAAAATGAACCACAATGTAGTAGATATGTCGCAGTTTGTTTACGCTATCGTAGAGATTGGTAATTGCTGAACTCAAAATCTCAAACCAAGTGAAGATGCAATGTGTTGCGGACTTAAGATGTGGAGGCGAATATTTATATGTATGGTGTAAGCGCGTATTGATTGTGATTTCTGGAAGAAATGTGAGGCGGTGACTGTGCCAGCGATATTTAAAACGTGAGCGAAAATGTAAAGGGATATGGAGACTTTTCCCCTTGTACACGCCCTGGCCAGGAGTCCACGAGTCACGAAACGAAGAACTTATTTTATAAACTTATGACGTCAAGGTAAAAATGAAGTCACATTTGTAGGCCCCACATGATTGAGTTCGTCTAGAAGCACAAAGACGCTGATTTTCAGTTCCCACTTCATCTTATCTCATAACTCATCACCATCCACTTTTGATCGGGATGCAGCACTGCTGAAATCATCCATTTTAATGCAGTATTACCAAGTCGTAATTGAAAAGTTATTTTTATGTGGATTTTACGCTCTAAAATATTTTGAAATTTGGATAAATATGAATAAAATAACTTTATTAAATTTTCAAAATATCTTTAACATATACCATCCAATTATCCTCTAGTTAATCTAAACAGCAACTCATTCTGAAATCATCTATCAAATGGTAACCTTGAATATGGTTAAATAAAGTATCGGAATTAAAAGAACAGGACATCCTGAAGAATCATTGATATTATCTTCAACCATTCCTGCTAGCTTTTAATTTGAATTAAATAGAAGTTTCTGGTTCAGAGTGCCTTTCATGCTTCCTGGATGATGTTTACATTTATCTAATAAACAATGAATTTGTCTACAAAGTGTGTAAATTTGTTTATGAATTTGTTTACAGAGTGAGTAAATTTGTTTATGGAAAATTTATTTTATTTTTTCCAAAAAGACTGATGGTAGGAATGTTTGAATTTTGTTTTTGACTGTAGAAATATTATCTAAATTCCAAAAGCATTTAACTGATGATAAGAATGTTTGAATTTTGTTTCTAATAGTAAAATTATCATCTAAACTCCAAAAGTATCTAAATTTTGAATTAGAACATCCAAAATTTTAAAATTAACAATAATACTCCATTTCCAAAAAAATTGGTCAAATTTTACCAAAATTTCTATTGATTTAACTGCGATAAAGAAACCCAACGGACCACCGAACCGTAATCGTTTTGAAATGGAGGGCATCATAAAAGAGATTCTAAGTCAAGATTTTCAAAACAATGCGACATGGGATTGACTCCATTGTCGACAACTTCTAGCGCCTTAACATTGACAAGTCACCTTTTAAACAAACGGTAGTTACACATGGATGACATCAGCAGCATGCAATATCCATTTTGCTATAAATAAAATGACTCGTACTCTGCGCCACATCAAAACTATCATATGGCACGTTGATTCCACTCAGGAGGAACGTTTGCAAGAGTGAACTCTCTGCGTATTCTGCCGAGCAATCATGTGTTGTATTTGATGCAATTAATGCACCTACCTCCCACATAATGGCATACGTGTACCGAGATTGATTAGACTTTTGACTTTCTATTTTAAATATTTTTATAATATTTATTCACTAAATTTAATATTTTTTTTGGTCAATCAAAATACTTTTACTAGATTTTCAAAAAATTATTGCGTGCAAAAATAATTTTCATATGTCTTTTCTTTCATTCTAACTAGACTTGTTGAGATTAGATTGAGACCATAGAAAACCATAGGAAGCCATTGGCATGCATTATTTTTGATAGACATTGTAGCCTTAGCATACTAAAAGAGAACAAAAAGATAACCAGAAGTAATCATAGGCATATTAAGGAGGGATGGGGAGCATTATAGAGGGGAGCTGCAAAATAATTGACATGTTCACAAATATAAAAATCTATGCGCTCCACGCTCGCTTCCAGACTACGAAGGTGGTCATTGGTGCGATGGTGGTGACGACGAAAGGCGTCCAGTTGTTCCAGGATTTCGTATTGACTGTACTTAATGTCATTTATGTAAGCCACAAGCTCATTGTGATCTTCATAGTGGTGTTCCCAGAGAATATCCATATTAATATGGATATTTCAAAGTTGATCAACAATGGAATCTAAGGTGGCAGGGGCCACAACATGACCTAGGGAGCGAGCTAGTGAGATGACAACAGCTTCTTTAGTCTCCTAGCTATCAAAAGTGTCGAAGGGCGAATGGTTGTGAGGCTCGGGCCGCCCGACGCGAAGATGATTGCCTCCCCCTCGACGAGGTTGCCCCCGTTGGTGAGGCATATTGAATTGGTCAAGGTGAAACTGTCGACAGAGGGGGGAGGCCAAAGACAACAATTCACATTACCTGCAATAAACAAAGTAGCCAATCCCGTAGAAGTGCAGCCTTGAAAGAATGTAAACCAATAGCCAATAACCATACATAAAGACATAGGTATAGTATGCGGATAACCAATCCCTAGGCTCGACTGATTGAAATTCCTTCCTCCATCCTCTATACTTATAGTTGAAAATATGCTTGCCCCCAAGCACTAAAGAACACGAACTTTTGACCTTCCATTGTAGCCAATAGTCAGGCCCCCAGGGGAGCATAATAAAGCCCGGGACAACACCCTCCCACCAACAGAAGTTTATATCATTGATCAGAAAGACCCATAACCTAGGGTAAGCCTAACTATATGCCAACTGTAAACCCCAATTTTGAGAGCTATTATGGAAAGACATAGGAGATACTTTGCCCCGCACAATAGAAGTGTGCTTTGGAAACTCTAAGGACTTATCATCCCTTGAGAAAGAACTGACGGCGAGAAGACGAAGTGGCACCCAAGTTGCTCACATTCCAGGATACCAGGGGAAATCCAAGACTCCAATTTCACCCCCACCCAAGCTATCCCATGCGTCCACACCGCTTCTCACCCAAGGTCTTCACCCTGACGAGGCATCATGGAACCCAACACTAGCACTATTGTTCTCCACGCAACCCAAATTCATCTCCTGAACTGACGAACTATAGGAGGTATCAGTGCAGTTCATGTATTTATTGACGAAGTGTGTGAGCAAGCTCGTCGCTCACTGGCATTTAGAGCTGGAACAACATAGCATGTCGTGATAAATGCGCTTTTAAAATTCAGACAGCCCTTGTAACAATTCAATTGACAAGTGGTCACCATGAAAGTCACCCCATTTTAGATCACTAAATTTAATATTTAAATAAAACATATTTTTAAATATTTAATAATTAATAATTTTAATTTAAAATTTATTATAATCTATTAATTATATATAATTTTAAATGCAAGATTGGTAAAATTATTTAATATATACTTAACCTTCCATATATCGTTTTGATACACTAATTTCATTAATAATATTACACTAATTTCATTAATAATATTAAATATGTTAATCACATATCTGAAACTATATTTCATTAACAATATCAAACACATAACTCACATATTTAAAAAAATTATTTTATTAATATTATTAAAATATACCATAAAACTCGGTCATTCGTCATGATATTCTATAACTTTTAGGCTTCATGCATTAGTTTTTGAGATAAATTTAATCTATAATACGCGTCCAAAGTTTGATTTAGTTTGAAGATTTTTTTATTAAATTTAACTATTTATTATAGCATGTTGTACTCATTTTATATTTTTGTTTGTTAGATTAGAATTGTGACACAGTATATATTTTTTTATATATAGTTTGAGTAGTTTTCACTGATTTAGTTGTTAAAATCATTTGGGGATGACATTTCACATGGGCCACAGTAACTTTTAGCATATTTTTTCCCTCAAAATTTTAAACTTATGACCTTAACACCAGAAAGTGCTTTAATAGAACACTCTATCACATCTACTCTACTCCTAGTAAACATTATAATCATCTTTATTATTATTACTAATTGTTATAAAAATAATTTATATAAAAAATATTTATTTAATATTAATTTTTCAAAATTTATTAATTACTAAAATATTAGATAATAATATTAATAATAATAAATTAAACAAATAATTACAACTTAATTACGCTAATAGGCGTTTTCTTTGCTGGATTAGGGTGGGAAAACAATGTTAACTCCAACCAACCAAAAACCTTTATTTTCGTCCTTCTAGAAAATAGAAATCTGACACATGGCACAAGTTGAGTGGAAGTCACTTTGCGTACATTCCTATTGACCTAATGCCTTTGTAGTGTCCCCACCTTCGTGACGCCTCTCCACCCCCAGCCTCCCAACTCGCCTATGGAACTTTCAGAGTTTAAAGAGATTGTAATTTCCCTCACGAGCCTCCCTTTCTTGCTGTGACACCCTTCCATGGTTGCCCAAACCCTCACCACAACCACACCTTCCTAAATCTCTTCCCTTCCTCCGCTTGTCGTCGTCCTATCTCCTCCCTTCCGCTCCTTCGTCCCCTGCCTTCTTCTTTGCCTTACCTTCCTCTTCTGTGGAAGCTCCCTTCCCTGTATGCATTTCCCTCAAGCTCTTATGCTGCAATCTACTACACATTTTTCTTAATTTCGCACCAGTGTGTGGCCCTACTCCTTCCTCTTGTGGTTAATTCTCCAGAATAGGTAATACCTATACATTTTTTTCTCCATCGCAACTTACTTCTCCTAATGATAATATACAAAATGCAATTGAGAAAAAAAATTTCACACCTTTAGCTTGCAGACAAAACATTCCTTCAATCCCACATTCTATGTCAAGGTCGGCTTATAATGGCGCAGATAGTCTGCCATACACGCCATTTTATAGACCTTCGTCGTATGAATCTCACCTTAGGGATAGCGAGGGATATTTTTGTTTTCCTTTCATTCCTGATGCGAGGTCTTTCACCTGAGGATGTTTTGGGGATGAATGCAAAGATGCTAAACATGCCAGAGTTTATAAGAAGCTCCTATATGTGTTAGGCGAGTGTGGGCTCATTGTTCATGCTTTCTATAGGAAACAAATGATGGATGTAAGGCAGGATGCCTCTAACGAAGCGGATGGAGGGAGGCCTCATAAGGCGAGGAATGAAGTTGGAAGATTCATGAATTGGGGACCTGATGAGGTCTCATTGGAGGGTTTCTTTGAAGATATTTCCTAGGCCATCGCAGGTAGTTATCGAGAAGAAGTTGGTTCAACAGGTAGAGTTGGAGAAAGAGATGATAGATTTTATGAGGGAAGGGTGGGTAGCACAGTTCCAAATATGAGCTCCACATCACAAAAATGGCTACGGTCTTTTTTTTGTATATATTGAGTTGGAAGAATCTGCAGGAAACTTGTTGCTTTGTTTCCAACAAAGTCTTCTAACCCTTCTTCTCTTGAGGTGGTGTATTTTTGTTTTTCTTGCAATTCCCCAACATCTCTGTGTTTTATTCGCTCCATAGGACAAGTGATTTCTCATGACAAGGATGACTCTAGGGTGACCTAGGCATCAATTAGGCAAGATAAGTTATTGGCCACTGATTTAGTCCAACCTGATTCTTGTCTTGGTTCGGATAAATTTTTATTACCTAACCAACTTGAACATGATATCTATAATGGTGTGAAATCACCTTATGAATGCTCCAATATCTTCTCCCCCCTCACATATATTGGCTGGCATGGATAAAATCCACCCTCAACCCAACGTCGTTCCACAGAGTCGGAGCAAAAACAACAGGATGGGCAGTCTGTAGAAATTTGCTGAATAATGAAGATTTATCCACCGAGATTATCCTGATCACATATCAATTCGAATTCATATGCAACACATAATCTCTTCCACTCAGATCATCACACATGCGGAAATAAAACAAGCGGTATGCGATCAAAAGATCATCAAAACATCACACACATTAACACAGTATGTATGGGGAAAGCTTATAGCTGAAAACCCCCAGCTATTTTGTATACTATAATGGAGAGAACATGTAACAAACTCAGTACAATACTCCTCACAAGTACTCAGTACTGTCTCGTCAAGTTACACACAAACTAGCTTGGTTTTGAACAAGTCATGGGTTCAAAACACATCCACTAATTGCCTGCCTCTATTGCGCAATCACTGCTGGCCTAATGAGAGATCCAAGGTTCGAATCTCCTTGGCTTGACAGCGCAATCATCATTGGAAATTGCCTCCAAGTGTGGTGCAAATCTCATGCACAACTGACGTCACAACTGATAGCTGTACTCACCCTTTCATCTACCTCTTTCACTGGTCTCCACTGAACTGTCCATGCACTGTAGTGAACTGATGTGTTCTTGAGTTGAATAATGAGTTACTAATTAATGAATTAAATAATATTTAATTCACTCCACTCATTACTAGTTTATTAGCTAGTTAAACTAATCTCAACTAGTTCAGCTAAGTTAAACTGAACACGACTCCACCAACTGTCTCATCAACTCCACCAAACTTCTGCCACTGAAGTCCTAACTGAAGTCAACCATGCATGAGCTCACCAAACCCCTAGGAATAGTGTAATTCCTCTGTCAGATGCATGAGCCACTTCTGTAGCTCCAACTGAAGTGCTCCAAGAGAGTAAGCTGAAGTTTAGAGTCCAAATATTATTAAGGGTAAATAATATTTGACTTTTCTATTTTTAGGATAGGCAGTCTAAAAATAGACTTCGACCTAAATGTCTAAAAATAGAGGTCCATATATTTTTACCAACATTACCAATACTCCAAGAATAACATACTGCAACTCCTGGACCATGCTCCATATGTCTAAAAATAGACATAGTCTAAAAATAGACTTTGCGCCAAAAATAGCCTGCGGGCCCACTTAGTGAAGGCGACTTCATTTCACTAAGCTCCATCATCTTGCTGCATTTTCAACACAGTCCCAGTTGGTCGTTGTCTTCCAAATCGTTGCAGGTTCTTACTATACTTCGGGAGAGCTCTGCCTTCGACATCAAAGGAGTTCTTTCCACATTCAAAATATAATGTACCTACACATTTTATTTTATTTTGTAAGATTCACTAATATTTTGTGATTAATCTTGTTGTAGCTCCTAGAGATAGCCTTAAGTTGCAAAAGACCAGTTCCTAGGACATCTTAAAATCAGAGGTTAAAAGTGGGCAACTGTATAAATGCCTCTGAAAGAATGTGGGTCAAGAGAATAATGGTTTTGGTGGTTCGAGAATGGAGGAGACCATTTGATTCTGATTCAGGTGAATTCTCAAAAAAGTGAGACGGCTTAAGAGGATGATGGCTTATAGATGGGCCAAGTATAAAACAATAAGCAAAAGCTTTAAAATATGCAGAGGCTTTAAGAGAGAACTTAGAAGGGCCCCACAAAAGACAGGCTTAAGAAGATTAAGAATCTGTCCCCGGTGAACTCAGAGGAAATGGATATGAATGAGATATGAACAAAAGCAAAGGTTCATGGAGCGCAAATTAAGGGAGTGCAGCAAGCTTAATACATGAACGTTAACACTTGATCATTATGTAAACACGAATTCATGAATAAAATTTCAGACTACCAGCAGCTACATTACACGGACCTTCAAAGCAGCATAGCATGATAGATGATTATACGTAAAAAGGAGATTACTAAAAACATAAGGAAACAGATAAATACTACTCATTGCTCCCTCTAGAATCCAAATAACATATCTGTATCATATTAAGTTTAAAAAACTCTCCCAAATATGTGTCTCAAAGCACAGGGAGCACAATCATACAAAAGTACAACAGATTTCTTCCAAATTCCTGAACCCTACTTTCATCTTAGAACTTACTATATATAGAGTTTCTCTGGTGGGTCTATCGTACTTAATAATTTATGATCGACCCATATCTATGAAATCAAAACATGCTAGCTAACTTTCAGAGCATACATTGAGAAATTACTTTTGTACTAAGATAATTAAAATAGGAATGGGGTAAAATTGATATTTCACCAGCAAAATCATCAAAATTAAACCCGAAAACGGAAAGGAAATGATCGCCCATTGAGGCCACTTATGGGGGCCTTTATAACGGTATAGCGAGGAGCAATTGTAGGTGGGTAGGCATGGCTGTCATCATATGGCTCCACCTGTTAATTGAAAGTTTTCACTCCCTTAGTCCTATGATTTCCAACCGATTTGTTATTAACTGGTAGTCGTACTGCGAGCTCCTTGCTCTTCAGCGGAGAACTCCTAAGTAACCTGAATAAACCACCCCTGCATGTTCCACGCAGAAGCTCGTGTTGTATTTTAATTGCAAACCGGAAACCAGATTTCGGAGGGGGTCTCAGGTGGTAAGCGGTATCGGAGAGGGGGGTGCAAAATGATGAAAGGACGACATGTGGAGGAGTGGATGGTAATGGAAACCACCTACTTTGGACCCCCCCCCCCCCCCCCATAGTTAAATTGCGAAGGAAGGGGGGAATCTGAAATGTGTTAAGGACCACTGGATGCATTGCGGTGGAGTGGAAGTGACGGAGAGATGCGGAAGGTTTAGGGGTAATGGGATGTGTGCCAATGAATGGGAATGTTGGGAGTAATGGTGGGGCCTTGATCTCATCACAAATCGCAATCAGAGGGTTTTACTAGTGCACATCAGAGGGTAAGGGCTAAGATCCGCAGGGAGCGATATATGATGGGGCAGAAGTGACATGGCAGATGGTGGGACCCAACTGCATCGCAAGTTAAACAAAATAGGTTATGGGTGTTTGAAGTGGTAAGTTGAAACTTGTGCGATGCGATATATCGCAAATCGGCAACCGTTAGTTTTAAGTTTTAGTTGCGATGTGAACAATTATAATATGTGATCTACGATGGATGGCGGGGAGAAAAGGGTGACGTGGAGGAAGGTGGGACCTGACCACTGCCTGCAGATCACAGGCTTTAACGCTAAACAACGGTGATAAAATTTAAAGGAAGTGAAGTGCGAAGTGCGGGGGAGAAAGGGGTGACTGGCCCACTTTAATCGTGATCGGGGAGATAGGAAAAGTGGAGGAGAAGCAATGATATAGTGGCGAAAAAGGTAAAGTAAAGAAATGAAGCGGAAAGGTGGAAAAGGTAAGGTTTTAGTGATTTACAAGGGAAATGGGATGAAAGGATGTCTGGTGGGTGACTGGGTCCTGCCACCATCACACATCATGCTTCGACCTCTAACTTTTACCCTTTGCACCTATTTTGCAACACTTGCTCTCTACGATTGCGATTTTGATCTCCATTGTTGATAACTACTTGGATCAATGGTCTTTGCTGCTCCCTTGCCGTGGTTTGCTGGTTTTTGTCGTTCCCGGTCATTTTTTCTTTGTTTTTGAACTATGTACCCCGCATCCACGACTCGACCTAAACACGTGCACGAATTGACCCAACCTTGTTCAGGACTCGTCCCTTGTAGTCTTTCTGTCTTAATTGTTTCTCTGCCTCTTTGTCTTTTGATTTCCTTATAGGGACTACTTCTCCATGCTATGCACGGTCACATGCCAACATTGGCTCCATCTGGGGACAATGTGTTGTTCTAAGTGCGTTGAGGACCTGTAGACCCTGAATGCATGTGCTTCAAGGAGTCACAAACACATACTGATTAGAAAATTTTTTATACCAACGGTCAAGTGGACACAAAAATGGAAGATGAAATGGGAGGAATGTAAATGAAGTGGAATATAGATATTGGAATGTTATATACAATGAGCTGGGTTAGCCCTTGTCAGTGATGAAAATAGAACTTAAGGAATTGCCCATTCACGGGTGCCTTAATTATATCTCCTTCTAAGTTCTCCAGGGAAAATGTATTGTTTCCTTTGACTTCTGCCACCCTGTAAGTACCAAACCAGAGGGGGTCTAACTTCCCATGTTTCCCTATGTACGCTCTCCTAACATCCCATCGCAGCACCAAATCCCCTACCTTGATTTATCTATCTTTAGCTCTTTGGTCAAACAAGCCTTTCATTTTTTCTTAATATTCTGCCAGTATGAGGCTTACCTGCTCCCGTGTTTCATTCAACTCCACCAACTGATTCATTCTTTGGATAAGGTCGTTTGGCTCCTCCTCACTTTCTTGTAGGAAACGGGCCACAGGTAATTCAAGTTGAATAGGGAAGACCGCGGCCCTGCCATACACCAGTTCATAAGGGGACTTTCTTGTGGATATTTTCGCGATGATGTGGTTCACCCAGAGTGAAAACTTGAGCTGGGAATCCTAGTTCTTTTGATTGTCATTGATGTCTTCTTCAAGATCCTCACCAGTGTTTTGTTATATGATTCTGCCAGCCCGTTCCCGTGTGGGTTGTACGCAGTGGAGTGACCCAGCAGGATGTTGTAACGCTGACAAAAATTAACAAATTTAGCTGACCTGAAAGCCTGGGCATTATCTGTAATGATTTTAGCTGGGCATCCGAAAGGCTAGCTATTATGTTCTCCTCCAGAAACTTTATCACCACCGAGTCTGTAGCATTTCTTGCGGGCATAACCTCTACCCACTTGGTGAAGTAATATGTAGCAGTGAGGATCCATCGATGCTGATTGCTAGAGGCACGGTGAATCTCTCCTATGAATTCAATCCCCCATTGTTTAAAAGTTTTCTCAACATGTACTGGAATCAATGGGAGAGGTGCATACCTTTTTTTTCGGCGAACACCTGATATTTCTTGGAGACCCGGAGGCGGGCATGTACATTTCCAAACAGCTTAGGCCAAAAGAACCCTGCCTTCAGGATCTTGTGTGTAGTGGATCACCAACTATAATGCCCAACACATATCTCTTCATGGAACTCAGTCATCAGGTGGTAAAATTTTTGCTCTATCAAACAAAGTAATAAGACTCACGCGGGGCCTCTCCAATATAGTCGCCCATTTGCCACAATGTACTTTTGAGACCTCAGTATTAAAGTAAGATATTTGGTTTTATCATAGTGAGGGGAACACCTCAGCGTTAAAAGATATTCCACTATATATTTATACCATGAGGATAGGAGGTACTTGACATGGGTTTTCTGAGTGGAAGATTCTATGCCTTGGTGTGCACGTATGTCGTCCTGTGCCTCTCCTCCTGTCATAGACAGATTTATTCCCAGGGCTTGACATTTGGATTCAGACAAGATATTTTCCAACCCCTGGAATTTGATGAGTTTGGTAGGCTTTATCTCCAGTGTGTAATCCAGGATCTTAGCTATCCATTTTCCCCTCTTCCCCTCACTATCACACTGTACCAGAATATCCTTCACTGCTGCAGTGGGTACATAAGTTGTTATCGCTTATTATAACACATATACTCGGAATGCCTTTAGTGTTCCGCAGGATTTTACTGAAGAACGCAATGGGTTGTTCATGCCCATCGGAATTTTTCTGTAAGATTATTGCAGCTATTGTGTGAGGAAAGGCGAAGGAGAAAATCATGAATGGCTTCCCATAATCTAGACCTGCTAGCAATGGAGCTTCTGCAAAAGCCGATTTGACCATATTGAAAGAGTCCCTCGACTCAGGGGTCCATCTGACTTCACTATCCTTCTTCAACATCCCGGTGATGTTGCAGATAATCTTGACATAGTTGGGAGTGAACCTTCAGAGGAAATTTATTCTTCCCAAGAACACCTGTACTTCATTTTTGTTTCTTGGCAAGGGAATGTCGTTTATCACCTCTACATGCTTTGGGTCGATCTTCACTCCTACCTTAGTTACTATGTGCCCCAACAACTTTCCTTCCTCCAAGGAAAACATGGATTTTTGAGGATTCACAGACAGTTCATACCTGCAACATTTATCAAAGGTGCGTCGAAGGTGCTCTATATGTTCAACGTCACCCTTTGAAAAGATGGTGATGTCGTCTAGGTAGATCACCACAAAATTGTCTTTCTCCCCTATGAAAATGTCCATCGCCTGCTGGAATGAGGCACTGACATTTATTAGGCCAAAGGGAATGCAGACATACATGAAGATCCCCCAAGGCGTAGTGAATTATGTCTTCTTTTGGTCTTCCGGGAGCACTGCCACTTGGTTGTATCCTGAGAAGCCATCCATCATGGAAATGCGGGAGGATCCCACCACCTTCTGCAAGATATGGTCCATATTCAGGATGGGATATTTATATTTGAGTGAGGCTCTATTTAGATTACAGAAATCGACGCAGAGCTTGATTTCACCGTTCTTCTTTCTAATGGGCACTAGGTTTGCCACCCATTCAGAGTATCGTAGAGAGACAATAATCTTGGATTGCAATAGATTCCTTATTTCTTTTTCAATGGCTGGGAGAAGGAGGGGATTTATCTATCTGAGATTTTTCTTATGAGGCTTGGAATCCTCTTTGAGTGGTATCTTATGTTGTATAATATCAATATCAAAGCTCTTCAGATCCTAGTATGACTAAGCGAAGAAATTTCTATATGACTGAAACAACCTGAGGTACTGATCTTGGTATTCTTCGGGGATCCCTCTCGACAAATTTACCACCTTTGGATCTTCTTCTATCCCAATTTTAACATCTCTGACAGGCTCGTCGAGGGTAAGTTTGCTGGGATTCACTGGGATATCATTTTTATCAAACAGTCTCTCCAATGGCACAAGACCCCTAGGGATGAAATTTCCCTTTAATTGCAGAACACGATGCTTAGCCATTGTCTCTTCCCATCTAGTTTTTAGCCCCTCTCCATCATCCTCCGGGACTGAATCAATCACCATGTTTGAGAACTTTCCCACCATTTCCATAAAGCGCTAGACCTGCTCTTCATCTTCAAATACTTGCGAATGCTTAATGTTGTCCGGAGTGGAGGGGAGGTATCGTACTTTAACCTCATGTATGAGCAAAGGATTCTGCGAGGGGTGAAAATTAGTAGCAGCTACAGCTAGTGATTCTACCATTATGCTATTTTCCCTCGGCATGAACTTAATGTTAAAAGCAGAGAAGAATTTCTCGACTAAATCCCATACCTTATTTATGTAAGCTCTGAGCTGCGGGTGTTTAGTTTGGCATTGGCTCCTGACTTTCCTCACTACAAGTTATGAATCTCCAAACACCTTGAGGTTCTGTATGTTCATGTTCTATGCTGTCCGAAAACCAAACAGCAGGGCTTCATACTTGGCAACATTATTTGTGGCTTCTAATTTCAGCTTAAAAGATAGGGGAACCAAGCATTCTTCTGGTGATATCAAGAGTACCCCGACCCCGTTTCCTTCTCATGAGTAAGATCCATCAAACTGAAAAGTTCATATTTTGTTTTCCTCTCTGCTCATAAGATTCTCTTGTATTATAGGACAAATCTATGTTTCTTGTAGGAAATATTCATCCTCCTCAAGCATAAGACAAGAGAATTCTCCCTCCTTTCCATATACCAGAGAATTTGTGGAACCATTTTCTTTGGTGGCCATCTTCACGATTCCGGACTCACGGTATAATCGCCTTTCCTCCCCACCAAATACTGGAATAGTGGCATAGGTGAGGTCAAGTTTTATGGATCCTCTAATCTTGGTACACTAGGATCTGGACAGCAACATTCCAAATCGAGTTGGGATATCGACCACAACAATGTCCATTACCACGCTTTTGGCTGGAATCTGGGATAAATTTACTACCAGATACTTTATCATGCCCAATCATTTCACCCTCTTGGAATCAAAAGAATACATATCTTTATATGGCCTGGTGATTTGTAACCCCAAATGCTCGATGAAACACAATGGAAAAAACTTATTTGAAGCCCCGGAATCTAGCATGCATTTGTGAAATAACATGTCATGTATAACCAGAGTCACATAGAATGGAGGAGTGGTTGAACCCAGCTCTTCTACATGAGGTCTAAAGATTAACATGGGTATTTCTTCTTGGAGATTAACACTGTCAGGGAGAGGGCCTACGCCTTGGTGCAACATAAACTGAGAGACTTGGGCCTTGTATGAAGGTTGTTTTAAGAGCTCAATCAGGGGGATCGGGATCTTGACCTTTTCTAATTCTTTCTAGAGACTAAAGGCCGTGGGAATGTTTTCTGTGGTAAGTTCTTTAAACTACTCTTTAGGAGGGTCAGGCAGTTGCGAGTGTATAGCCGTGGATCTCTCATTTTGGGGAGGATCAAGCCCTTGTTTCGAGGAGGTGGGCACAGAGGCTTTAGGATGGGCAGACTCTTCTAAAGGCTTTGTCCCCTTAATGGAAGAATAAGAAGGGGTCTTCTCTCTTGATGATAACTCTTTTTCTTGTTCTTGCACTCGGGTTCTCTTCCTAGAGGACTTGAGATCATACTTCATGTGGAGTTGAGCTTGCATGAAATCCACAAACTGCCTATAGTAATTATCAATATCTCGATCCTATAGGGGAACTTCCTTCTCTTTCGGCTCTTCTTGCAAGGTGAGTTCACCTTCTTCATCCTCTGAGTAAGCGAGGAATTGATATTCTTGAGTGTTTGTGACTCCCTCGGCATGCCCCTCCATTTCCTCTTCCAGGTATAGAGGAGGTTGAATGTGCTCTTGCTGCTCTTTCCTTTCTCACCGCAACAAATATGGAGGGGGCTTCCAGATTAAACCCACGGTTTGGAATCATTTGGTTAGGATGAGGAGGGGAATTCTTGGCCTCCAATTCAAGCTTCACCATCTTATTTGAGAGGTTCTTGATCAAATTATTCATCTCTTCTATCCTATACTCCTATGATTCCCTTTCTTGATTAGAGGTAGAGGATTCCTCCCTACTCCTTCTCCTGGCCTCATGATCTGTCCCCCCTTTGAATTTACCATTAGAAGAAAAATTTGTTTCTACCTCCAGTGCATCAGTCTGGATCTGATCTAGAGATGCAAACTTTCTTTCCCTTAGGGTGAACCCAAATTATGGTTCAAAAGATCCAGCGAAAACCACCTTGGCAGCTGCTTGGGGGGGCTTTATCTCACCAGGAATATTATTATAAAGCTTATTGAACCTCTTTATAAATTATGTTACATCCTCATTGTGTCTCTTCTTGAGAGCATTGAACTCTTTGAGGACATACCCATGGTCTCTCTTCTCTCCCCATTAGTGTGAAGAAATTTTCCATTTCTTCCCAAGTGGTGACTACATTATTAGCAAGATATTTGAACCACTTTCAAGCCTCTCCATCCAATGATCGGACAAAAATCCTCAACACCACATCTAGGTTCTCCGCGTTCACATTTTTAGCAAAGGCGTAGAAGTATTCAATATGTTTATGCGCAGAGGTGTTATCTTCCCTAGTGAACCAAGGCAAGAGCTTTAGGTAATCTTGAGGCTTATCATGCAATACTTGGGGTAAAGCTAATGGAGCATATTTATTGAGGAGGAAGCTAGGTACATCCATGAGGGGTGGTGGTGGTAAGTTATGAGGATGATTTGGTTGTGGTATAACAAGTGTGTGTTGAATAGATGTTGTTATATTGGTCTGTAAAAAGCTATGGAGTACTTCAACCTCTTTAATTTCTTCGACCTCAGGGGTAGGGTCCAAGGGAGGTAAAGAAATATCAACGTATTCTTCTTTGTTTTTTATGATTGAGCTGGCTAAAGAAAAGGTTTCTGGAGAACCCTTGAGTACACCGGCTGTGGTGCCAAGACCATAGATGTCAGCTTCCTGAGATGAGGAAGGGGAAGATTCTGGAGTAAATGAGGGTAGGTATACTTGGATAGGCTTCTTCTCCTTCCATATTCTCCTAAATATAATCTTTTCAAGATCAGACACAAAAGGCGTTCTCTATTGGGAAGTGTTTGAACTAGTATGGGGCCTTTTGTAATCTAGGATTACTAATGAATTGAAATTTTTTACAGTGGAGTCGCCAAGGTGAGGAATATGCAACTATCAACCATTCGTACTCACCTAATTGAAGGATGAAGATAATGTCGTATCCCAGGGAAAAGATTTCTTCATTCGGTCCCCGGCAACGATGCCAAAAACATGTTGTAGCTCCTAGAGACAGCCTTGAGTTGAAAAATACCAGTGCCTAGGACATCTTAAAATTAGAGGTTAAAAGTCGAAAACTGTATAAATTCCTTTGACATAATGTGGGTCAAGAGAATAATGGTTTTGGTGATTCGAGAATGGAGGAGACCACTTGAGTCTGATTCAGGTGAATTCCCCAAATAGTGAGAGGGCTTAAGAGGCTGTGCGGCTAATGGATTATAGAAGGGCCAAGTATAAAAAAATGACCAGAAGATTTAAAATATGCAGAGGCATTGAGAAAGAACTTAGAAGGGCCCCACAAAAGACAGGCTTAATAAGATTAAGAATCTGTCCCCAGTGAACTCAAGGAAATGGATGTGAATGAGATATGAACAACAACAAAGGTTCGTGGAGCATGAATTAAAGGAGTGAAACAAGCTTAATACATGAGCATTAACACTTGAGTGTTATGTAAACATGAATTCATGAATAAAATTACAGACTACCAGTAGCTACATTACATGGAACTTCAAAGTAGCATAGCATGATAGATGATTATACATAAAAAGGAGATTACTAAAAACATCATAAAATAGATACATACTACTCATTGCTCCCTTTGGAATCCAAATAACAGCTCTGTATCGTATTAATTTTAAACAACCCTCCCAAATATGTGTCTCACAGCACAGGGAGCACAATCATACAAAACTACAGCATACTTCTTCCAAATTCCTGAACTCTACTTTCATCTTAAAAATTACTATATATAGAGTTTCTTTGGTGGGTCTACGACACTTAATCATTTATGATCGACCCATATCTATGAAATCAAAACATGCTACCAAAATTTCAGGGCATACATTGAAAAATTACTTCTGTACTAAGAGAATTAAAAGAGGAATGGGGTGAAATTGAGATTTCACTAGCAAAATCATCAAAATTGAACCCAAAAATAGAAAGTACATGATCGCCCACTAAGGCCACTTATGGTTGTCTTTATAATGGTATGGCGAGGAGCAATTGCAGGTGGGAAGGCATGGCTGTCATCACACGACTCCACTTGTTAATTAAAGGTTTGCACTCCCTCATTCCTCTGATTTCCACCCAATATGTTGTGAAGTGGTAGTCATACTGCGCGCACTTGGCTCTTCAGCGGAGAAATCCTGAGCAACCTGAATAAACCACCCCTGCATATTCCATGCAGAAGCCCATGCTGTATTTGAATTACAAGCCAGAAACTAGATTCCGAAGGAGGTCTCAGGTAGTAAGCGGTATCGGAGAGGGGGGTTGCGAAATGATGAGAGGAAGGCATGTGGAGGAGTGGGTGGTAATGGAAACCACCTACTTCGGACGCCCCCCCCCCCCATAGTTAAATTTTGATGGCCAGGGTGAGTCCAAAATGTGTTAAGTATTGTTGGATGCATTAGGGTGGAGTGGAAGTGACGGAGAGACGCGAAAGGCTTAGCGGTAATGGATGTGTGCCAATGAATGGGAATGGTGGGAGTAATGGTGGGGACCGGCTCCCATCACAAATTGCAATCGGAAGGTTTTACTGGTGCACATCTGAGGGTAAGGGCTAAGATCCACGGGGAGTGATATGTGATGGGGAAAAAGTGACGTGGCAGACAATGGGACCCGATCGCATTGCAAGTTAAAAAAATAGGTTGCAGGCATTTTAAGTGGTAAGTAAAAACTTGTGCGATTCGATATATCGTAAATCAGAAACTGCGAGTTTTAAGTTTTAGTTGTGATGTGAACAATTATAATATGCGGACTGTGATGGATGGCAGGGAGAAAAGGGTCACATGGAGGAAGGTGGGACCTGACTGCCGCTCGCAGATCACAAGCTTTAATGCTAAATAGTGGTGGTAAAATTTAAAGGAAGCGAAGTGCGAAGTACGGGGGAGAAAGGGGTGACGTGTCGGGGGGACTGGCCCACTTTAATCATGATCGGGGATATAGGAAAAGTGGAGGAGAAGTAATGATCATTAGTGACAAAAAAGGTAAAGTAGAGAAATGAAGCGGAAAGGCGGAAAAGGTAAGGTTTTAGTGATTTACAAGGGAAATGGGATGAAAGGAAGAGTGGTGGGTGACTGGGTCTCGCCGCCATTGCACATCATGATTCAGCCTCTTTAACTTTTACCCTTTGCACCTATTTTGCGGCACTTGCGATTTGCGATTATGATTTTGATCTCAGTCGTTTACAGCTTCTTGGATCAACGGTCTTTGTTGCTCCCTTGTCGTGGTTTGCTGCTTTTGGTCGCGCTCAACGATTTCTTCTTTGTTTGTGAACTACTTACCCCACGTCCATGACTCGACCTAAACATGTGCATGAATTTACCCAACCTCGTTCAGGACTCTTCCCTTGTATTATTTTTGTCCTAATTGTTTCTCTACCTCTTTTTCTTATGATTTCCTTATAAGGACTACTTCTCCATGTTATGCATGGTCACAATCCAAAAAATCTTGTGGATTTTCTGATTCAATCTATCTAGCTACTCAAATGCCCATTGCGGCTCCTTCATGCTGGATTCAGGGTTTGGTTATGTTGGCTGCAAGGTTGTTTGGTCCAAACTCATAACAATAAAAAGGGGAAAATGTGTTCATTCAAGAATGAATGAGGAAAAACAGAGTAAAATCCCACATGCCCATTGTTATAGTTATATTTATGAGAAGAATCCCTTACAAGAATATAGGAGCAGATTAAATTGGTCGACTCTTTTTTTGGGGATTTTCTTCTTTCTGGCGAGAAGAGAGGAGCGACATAGTAATTTTCTTGGTTTTTCGGCGGGAATGGGGAGGAGCTCACTGATGATATTTGTGTGTGTGCTTGCTTCTCATGCATCTCAATCTCAATCTGAAGTCATTCCCTATTGGAACAGATCTCTTTTTCTTCTCTCTTCTTGAGGAGGCTCAAAAAACCACTGAGTTGCAGAGTTGGGGTGGCTTATAACGAGACATCCACATCTATTTTAGGTCCATATGAGTCCTACAAAGTATATACAAGTTCTAGTTGATGGTTAGGTCTGGAAACTAATTGGATCTTCTGAACATCGATCATATATGAGTTTTCAAGCCCTCTTTAGGTAAGCTATCACGCGTTGGAAATAACGATAGTCGTTTCTTGTGAATCATTGCATTATGAAGCAAGCGATAACAAACATGGCAGGTTGTGAATCAAGTTCGTTTGCCAAGAATACTTAAACCATTCATCATTTATGAATTTATGTTATGTATGTGCTTCACCATGTGCATCTAAGAATTTATGAGAGAAAGTATGAGAAACTGCAATGTACCGGATGGAATGGATATACTGATTCCCATCTTCTCAATAGACAAAACAACCTAGACAACTATATCCACCTACGCGTATTGTGTAGCACTTTATAGTTCCAGTGATTCGTGAATATATAGCAGTTTGAATGTTCATGTGAATCAAACTTAATAGTGTAGAGTGTAACACCTAATTGTGTCGACGAATATCTAGCAGTCTAAATTTTCACGTCAATTGGACTGGTAGTTGATGGTCGTGCTCAGATTTCATTTCTACATTCTGAACATCAAATGAATCAATTTGAAAAATTCTTCATTTTGTGGGAATGATCTAATCTGTGAGTTAATACTGGTTCGGTTTAAAATTGGCATTTTTGGGTTTTCAGGATTTATCATTTCCATATCATGGTGTCACAACATCTATCTTTTTTAATTCGATAAATGATTGTAATAGTTGCAGTATTTGCATATTTTTTTCCTAGTAGCTCTCTATAACATCCTCATCGATCGCCATATTTAATATCTATTAAAGTAATGGTATTGGAAGGAATTATGTATGCCTAGTATAATTGTATCAATTTCTTTGTATCAGAGTGTAAGGACTGAATCCTAAAAAGTATTAATTGATGCCTTTTTTTTTAATCCAGCAGAAGGATTAGGTAATTACATTTTAGCTAGATCTCATATTTTCTATGGCTATGTTATGTTGTAACACAACAAAAATCTCTTGCATTTTTTTTCTAAAAGACTTTGTTTTAAATTGTAAATTTTTGAAGATGTTCTAAACTTGATGCAAATTCACTTCAAACCAGATACTAAATAACAATCACATAAACAATAAAGTAAAATGTTGATAGAACATACTAATAGATCGATGGAAGACAAGCCAAAAGTACACTTAACTTGATCAGCAAAATATATATATTGTGGTGCATTACGACGGTCAACAAGATGCTTCAACCAACAAAGTCTCCTCACGGTCAACCAACCATAAGTGTCACACAACCCTCAAGACAGCTCCACAAAATTCAACCTGAATTCAATGTTTTCTAGTCAACGGTCAATGCAGAACAACAATAGCAAAAAGTCAACGCAACAAGTCAAAGGTCAGCGTCTAGCCTCTGTTTTTGTGCCAAAGAATTCGGACCTAAAAAATCAGAATTTTGGTGGAGTTTGAGGTCAAATGGAGCAAGCGTTGACCAAAGTCAACATTGTTCAAATCTGCGCTGAAACCCTAGAAAGATCCGTATAGAAACCCTAGATACTATTCCACACGTGTGAGAAGAAAAGGCCTCCAAAAGATGATCGAACCAATCAGACATAAGAGAGAAGTGTGTGATGTGTGGATGATGAAATGAACTCCAAGTCTGTCCAATTTATATCCATTTGAGAGGGTGTGTGACACATCTTTTGGGGATCCAAGCCTACACTACAATTCTGGCCGACCTTGCACATAAGTGGAAAAAATTCAAAATAAATTTTCTGCTCATCCGATCAAGATGATATTTAGATCAATCTTGCACCTCTCCGAAAGAGGAGTCCAATAAAATTATTGGCATCATCATCTGAGCAGTACAACATGGAGTTCGTACCTAGTTGCCCAAAATTAACACTCCCTCTCAACTAGGGAGAAATCCATCTACCAGTGCCATCCAAACATCGTGCGTCATCCCATTGTAACTTAATTTGTTGGCTTCTTTATTTCAAACGGTGAGCCACAAAGACATCACTCCCGGCTGACCCGAAGTCAGCTTAGAGGTCTCAAACCACTATAGGACTCAAATGAGTCTCATACTAACCCGAAGTTAGTTTAAATGATCGAAAGTATGTTGGAGGTCCAAAACCTCACTTGGACTCAAAAAGAGTCATATACTAACCCGAAGTTAGTTTAACTAAGCCGAAGTCTGTTGGAGGTCTGAAACCTCACTAGACTTGATCCTAGAAAAAGTGGTTGGACACATGCCATCCTAGACATAGAGCATATGGAAATCTCTGATGCATCCATCAGTCTTACTATCAGTCTCTATCCACATTTACCACCTCATTGGACAAGATGATAGGTACTTCCCATGAGTCCAGTACTCCATAGGTAGGATGCATACGGGGTGCATATCAAAGAGAGGTAAACCAGTTCAATATCATCACGGTGGGGCGGAAGCACACCAACAAGGTTCGGCAAGCCTAGCCATGTGGTTACTTATAGCTCCAAGAAGCTATCCCCAAAGCACCCCTTGAGCTCCCAGAGCTCATCATCCAATAGGACCCTCAGAATAGGGTCGTTCGACGATTCTAAGATTCTCACGAAAGGTTAGGAACGTGACCTTCCCCAAGGGCTTTGTGAGAATATCTGCGACCTTCTCATCAGTTCCAATATGATCGAGCCTTACGGCGCTTCGCTGTACTATATTCTGGATAAAATGGTACCTAATATCAACATGCTTGGATTGATCGTGGAACATAGGATTCTCTGACAAACGAATCCCACTTTGGTTATCACAAAGGATAACGGTGCTATCTAGTACATGCCCAAACAGCTCATAGAAGAGCTTTCGCAACCAAATAGCTTCACAAAAATCCATACACACTGCAATGTATTTGGCCTCAGCGGTGCTCAATGCCACCGACTTCTGCTTCCTACTCATCCAAGATATCAAAGCAGAACCAAGTGTCAAGCAGAATCCAGATGTGCTCTTGCGATCCACCACACTGCCAGCCCAATTGGCATTATAATATCCATGGAGTCTCAAACTCCTAGGTGTGTTTCTCCGCCCATGGTCTATCATGCCCCAGAGATATCTCAAGAGATACTTAGCAACAACCCAGTGAATGTTATGAGGATCAACCATGTGTTGACTCAAAATTTTCACTACAAAAAATTCGTCCAGACAGGAGTTCACTAAGAACATTAGGGCCCCTACGAGTTGTTGATACTCGATAGTATTTTCTAGCATGAGCCCAACAACGTTTCAACTCAACTTCTTAAAGTTGAGTTCCATCGATGTCGACACGGACTTACAGTCCACCATACCAAATCTCTCCAACAACTTCACAATGTATTTTCCTTGAGAGAGGAAAATCTTGTCAGGTCTCTGCCAGATCTCCAAGCCTAGGAGGTAATGCATCAGTCTTAGGTCTTTCATCTCAAAATCAGAAGTGAGATTCATCTTACATTGATGAATGAGAGGGTCGGCACCTGTGAGGAAGATATCGTTCACATAGAGAACCAGAATGAGAGGATTTTCTCTATCAACCTTGAAGTAAAGGTTCGGATCAAAATTACTTTGAGTGAAGCTAAGCTTCATCAAGTAGCTATCTATCCCCTCATTCCAATCCCTGGGAGCTTGCTTCAACCCATAGATGGATTTCTTCAACCTGCATACATGAGATTCCCTATCCTAGACTTCAAACCCCAAAGGTTTCTCCACATACATCTCTTCCTTTATCGAACCATGCAGAAAAGAGGTCTTCCCATCTATCTGATGGAGACTCTATCCTTGCGTAGTAGCAAGGGTAATAATAGATTAGATGGTGGTATAGAAAGCCACAGGTGAAAATATATCATCATGATCTATGCCTTATTTTTTAGAGAAGCCTCAAGTAACGAATCTTTCCTTGTAATCTTTATCACTACCATCAGATCCATGCTTGATCTTAAAGAGCCATTTCGAGGTGACAACAACTTTGTCCTATGGTTTCGAGACCACGTCCAAAACATCATTCTTCATAATGGACTCGTACTCTTTTTGCATAGTATCCCTCCAGACTTGATACTTTACGACTTCTTAAAATGATCCAAGCTCAGATTGTATAATTGTACTCATGGCTGCTAGATACCCTTGGTATCTATTCAACTTCTTACTTTCACGGAATGTCCCCCTTTGGGGCCATATGTCTCTCATCATCTTCGAGAGTATCCCTAAGCCATGAAGGTCTTCTCTTTATTTATGGAGGTGGATCAATAGGAACCATCGTTCCTTCAACATCATGCATCATTTCATCCTTCGGCTCTTCGTGCTTCCCTAATATTACATCATGGTCTTCCTTGGAGCTTGAAATATTTATCACTTTCCTGAGGGAAGCATCTTCATCGAAGGTGACATCGTGGCATATCTCCACTTCTCTTTGGTACAACCCTAACATACACCTTCATGATCATTTTTGAATTCGGGCATCCCTGTCACCACTTTCCTTGCTTCGGGAAGGGCTTTGTAATGAAGGTATCCAAACCTCTAGTGCCATAATTTGGTTTGACGAATTGTATCACATGTCATAGCCCCCAATGAACTTCCTCCAACCTGGTAGAGTATATCAACTCTAAAGCCAATAGTGAGAACTTCCTTGAAATTCTTCTTACATATGCGTACCTTTCCATCAATGAATGCCACCTTGAAACCTTTGTCTTCCATGGCTGAAATAGACACAAGGTTCTTTTTCAAATCAGGTAAATACAATACATCTTGCAAATAGAGGACTTGACCTTGAGATAAATGGAGGCTCACAGTCCTTGTCCCTTTCACGGGATAGGTGGCATTATCTCCAAGGATAATTTGCAGATTAATATCCTTCTCAATCAAATTAGAGAGGGCTTCTTTAAACCCAGTGAGGTGCCTTGAAGCACCACTATCAATCAACAAGAAATCCAAGGTTTCGGGTGGAGATGCAACAAAGAGGGAGGATATAAGAATGAATTCATTTCTTTCATTGTCAACAACAATAGATTCTTCATACCTGGAATTTCTTGACCTTTTGAAAGGTTGCCCATTTCCATTTTGACGAAAGGGAGCCTTCCTCTTTCCTTTGAACCTATTTTTCCTTTGATTGCCATTCCCTTTTTTGTTATTTTCATCGTTCCATAGAGAATCCCTTCTATTAGGTCATTCTCTAGCATAGTGGCCAAAATTGTTACATGTGTAACATCTTCCTTTATTTCCTTTGGCCCCTTCTCTTCCATGGTTCCTAGGACCACCATTATTCTTCTTCTTAGCACGAGTGGTGAAGGCACCATTTCCTTCATTTTCATATTCCATCATTCTTGTCTCCTCTTGAGTGCATCTCAACAATACTTCATCAAAATCAGGAATCACATTATTATTGAGAATGGTAGTAATGAATACATGCCATTCATAGGGGATACCTCCAAGGGAAATGAAAACCATTTCTTGATCAGCTATTTTTTCCCCAATGGAGAGAAGGTTATTCTCGATTTCGTTCAACTTCAGAAAATAGGATTGAACGGATCCATCCTTGCATTTCTTGAGATTCTTCAATTAGTTCTTAAAGAAAAGAACTTGATTTGCATTGTTAGCCCTAAACATATTGGCCAACTTAGCATACATCTCCTTAGATGTGCCCAGCTCATAAATGTAAGAAACCAGACTTTTGTGGATGGAATCCCGGATAATCATCTTAGCTTTGATTTCTCCTTTTCTATACTTCGATTTTTTGGTAGCAGGTGCAGATGATGGAGGCTCTTGTATTTTTCCTTGCACATAGTCCATGACCTCTTGATCTTCCAAGACCAATTCCAAAGACATATTCCAAGCATGATAGTCAGACTTTCCAGTCAACTTATTAGCAGCTTTGAAGCCATTGTAATTTGAGGTACCCATGGGTCCTTGACAAATTCTACTACTTCGATGATTGCTCTTAACACAAACTTGGGCTTTGTTTTCACCTTAGCTCTGATACCATGTAAATTTTTGAAGATGTTCTATGCTTGATGCAAATTCACTTCAAACTCAATACTAAACAGAAATCACATAAAAAAGAAAGTAAAATGATGATAGAACATACCAATATATCGATGGAAGACAAGCCAAAAGTAAACTTAACTTGATCAAAAAAATATATATGTTGTGCTACGTTACGACGGTCAACAAGATGCTTAGACCAATAAAGTATCCTCACGATCAGCCAACTAGAAATGTCACACAACCCTCACGACAACTCCACAAAATTCAACCCAAAGTCAACAAAATTCAACATTGTCCAGTGAACAGTCAACACAGAACAACAACAAAAAAAATTCAATGCAGTAGGTCAAAGATCAACATCTAGCTTCATTTTTTGTGCCAATGAATGCAGACTTCAAAAATCAAAATTTTGGTGGAGTTTGATGTCAAATGGAGCAAGCGTTGACCAAAGTCAATGCTAGCCAAACCTGCTCTGAAACCCTAGACAGATCTATACAGAAACCCTAGTTGTTGTTCCACACATGTGAGAAGAAAAGGCCTTCAAAATATGTTCGAACCAATCAGACGCAAGAGAGAAGTGTGTGATGAGTGGATGATGAAATGAACTCCAAGTCTATCCAATTTATATCCATCTGAGAGGGTGTGTGAATAAATTGAATAAGTGGAATAAATTCAAAATAAATGTTCTTCTCATCTGATCAAGATCATCTTTAGATCAATCTTGCACCTATCTGAAAGAGGAGTCCAATAAAAATATTGGCATCATCATCTGAGCAGTACAACATGGAGTTTGGATGGAGTTTCCCAAAATTAACATAAATGTAACAAATAAATTTACGATCAGAAAACTCTTCGTTTATATTTGTTTGGAATCATTCTTTGAATGATTCCACACATGCCATCCTTCTTTTCTGTCACATTTGAAGTCTCCATTTTTTGGGGATGTATTCCTGCATGAACTCTTTTTTCAATCTAAAGTGCAGGAACTCCCTTTTCAATCTAAA